>NC_069409.1:3581766-3594266 GCF_026875155.1 Cherax quadricarinatus
CTTATTTTCATTGCTGTCTTGGTTAAGGTTGCTGCTTACCATAACCCCCAAGTCATTTTCGCAATCTGTATGGCTAAGTTCTACATTATTTAACTTATAAGTGCTAGGGTTATGGACACTCCCGAGCTTCAGAACCTTGCATTTATCTACATTGAACTGCATCTGCCACTTTTCTGACCAAGAGTAGAGTTTGTCTAAATCCTCCTGAAGTTCCCTAACATCTACGCTTGAATCAATTATTCTACCTATCTTCGTGTCATCGGCGAATTTGCTCATATCACTAGTAATTCCCTCATCAAGATAATTGATATATATTATAAACAACAACGGGCCCAAGACTGATCCCAGTGGAACGCCACTTGTTACTGATCCCCACTCGAATTTAACCCCATTTATGGACACTCTCTGCTTCCTGTCTGTGAGCCATGATTCGATCCACGAGAGCACCCTTCCCCCAATGCCATGAGCTGCTACTTTCTTCAACAGTCTTTGGTGCGGAACTCTATCAAATGCCTTACTAAAATCTAAGTAAAGAAAATCAAATTCTTTATCGTGGTCAACAGCCTCAAAAGCTTTACTGAAGAAAGTTAATAAATTAGTTAGACAAGACCGGCCTCTCGTGAATCCATCCTGAGTATCATTAATCAAGCTATGCTCATCGAGATGGTTTCTTATAATTTGAGCTATAATTGACTCTAGTAATTTGCCTACAATTGAGGTCAGGCTTATTGGGCGGTAATTTGACGGTAACGACTTGTCCCCTGTTTTAAAAATAGGAATTACATTAGCCATCTTCCACATATCAGACACTACACCTGTTTGAAGAGATAAATTAAAAATATTAGTTAATGGTTCACAGACTTCCATTTTGCATTCCTTTAGAACCCTTGAAAAAACCTCATCAGGACCCGGTGACTTATTTTGCTTCAGTCGTCTATCTGCTTCACAACCATTTCACTAGTGACTGTGATGTTACATAATTTATCTTCTTCTGGCCCACTATAAAAATTGATTACCGAATATTACTAGTGTCTTCCTGTGTAAAAGCGAGAGAAAATAATTATTTAAAATCGAGCACATTTCATTCTCTTTGTCAGTAAGATGCCCATAGTTATTTTTAAGGGACCTATCTTATCTCTGACTTTTGTTCTATATACCTGGAAAAAACTTTTTGGTTAGTTTTAGAATCCCTAGCAACTTTAATTTCATAGTCCCTTTTAGCTTTTCTTATCCCCTTTTTAATGTCCCTCTTAATGTCAATATACTGATTCATAAGAAGACCCTCGCCTCTTTTGATACGCCTATAAATTCCTTTCTTATGCCCTAGTAGATATTTCAGCCTATTATTCATCCATTTTGGGTCATTTCTATTTGATCTAATTTCTTTATAAGGGATAAACCTTCTTTGAGCAGCATGTATTGTGTTCAGAAAACTGTCATATTGATAGCTCTCTTCGTTACCCCAGTCAACAGATGATAAGTGTTCTCTAAGCCCATCGTAATCTGCTAAGCGAAAATCTGGGACTGTTATTGAGTTATCCCTACTATCATACTTCCATTCAATTCTAAATGTAATTGATTTGTGGTCGCTAGCACCCAGTTCCTCTGAAACTTCTAAATTATTAACAAGTGATTCATTGTTTGCAGAACTAAGTCAAGCAGGTTATTTCCCCTTTAGGTTCTGTCACAAATTTTCTTCAAAAAACAATCCTGAACTACTTCTAAGAAGTCGTTGATTCTAAATTCCCAGTCAAGAAATTTCCCCAATAAATAGGGACTAAAGTTAAAGTCTCCTAGAATTACTACATTATCGTGCCTTGGGGCCCCTAACAATTTCCTCCCATAGTAGTCTCCCCTGGTCCCTATCTAATTTGGGGGACGGTATATCACACCTAAAATTAATTTTTCATGCCGCTCTGAAAATTCTATCCAACAGACTCTGTATGTGTTTACTTCAGACTTAATACCCGTTTTTATGCAACAGTTCAAGTGATCTCGGACATAAAAGTGCCACCCCACCCCCCTTCCCGATACTCTATCTATTTTGGAACAATTTAAAACCCTGAATGTGACATTCTGCAGGCATTGTCCCGACTTTTTGAATTAAACACGTCTCAGTAATGGCAAATACATCTATGTTACATGCACTAGCAACTAGTCTCAACTCGTCCATCTTATTCCTAGCACTGCAACTATTTGTGTAATAAATACTTAAAGACCCTCCCTCTCTTTACCCTTCCTGCTCCTTTCTGTTATTCCACTAAACCTTTTACTGTCCTTGTCAATTAGTGCCACTGCTTTTCCAATATCCACCTCATTTTGCCTATTACTAGTTCTCCTAGTACTCATGTTACTACCCTGAGACTTCACAGTTTTCTCGCAAAAACCCATACCACTAACTATTCCTAGTTTAAAGACCTAACAGCTCCCTCCACTGCGTTGGCCAGTGCTCCCACCCCACACCTAGATAAGTGAACCCCATCCCTGGCAACATGTCATTTCTGCCATAAAAAGAGGTTCCAGTTGTCAATGAATGTTACTGCATTTTCCTTACAGTATTTGTCCAGCCAGCAATTGACACCAATTGCTCTGGACGACCATTCATTTCCAACTCCTCTCCTTGGCAAAATGCCACATATGACAGGTTTCCCGCCCTTCCTCCTAATTATCTCTATTGCTGACCTATACCTGCTAATCAGGTCCTCACTCCTACGTCTGCCAACATCGTTGCCTCCAGCACTGAAACAGATAATAGGATTGCTCCCATTACCTATCATGATGTCATCCAGATTGCTAACAATATCCTTCATCCCAGCCCCAGGAAAACACACTCTCTGCCTCCTACTCCTATCCTTCAAGCAGAATGTCCTATCCATGTACCTAATCTGGCTATCCCCAACAACAACAATGTTTTTACCTTCCTTGGCGTCGTCCGTCGTGATGCTGCGAGTAGTCGACTCACATTCGCCAGGTGCATTACACCACTTGTAGAATTCGTCAAGACGTTCTCGAGGTCTTCGTTGGGGTTTTTAGGGTGTCTCACTCACGTCTGCCAATGCTTCTTTGGGCTTTTTGTGGGGATTCCCAGTAGAACACTCACATTCGTCAGGTAGCACCGAGAATGGTTGGAAGTTTCCACGGTAGTGTTCTGGTTTCTCGTTGTTTCTGCCTCTCCAACCGTTTTCTTGATCTTCAGCTTGGTTCCATGTTGCCCGGCCACTGACCAAGCTCCCCTCTTTAAACCCGGGGAATCAGAACAGGAGGATTACTACGAATCCTCTTGTTCTCCTCCGTTAATTGCCGTATCTTCATCTTAGCAACTCTGAGCTCTTCTCTCAGCTGCTGGTAAAGTTGCTCAAGAGAGAGCATCCTGGTTCAGATTCACAGAGAGCACACAAACAGGTCTTCACAGAGCTGAGTACACGTCACCACTGAGCTAAGTACACGTCACCACTGAGCTAAGTACACGTCACCACTGAGCTAAGTACACATCACCACTGTGAGCTAAGTACAAAGTCACCACGTCTTGAGGATATCTCTTCAAGAGAGAACCCGAGTAATGGATTCAAATTAGACAAGTTTGATTTAGAAAAGGATACAGGAAAGTAATGTTTGGAAATAGGGTAGGGGTTGAGTGGAACATTTACCCAGGTGGGTTATTGAGGCTAAAACCTTGGGTAGTTTCAAATTTAGGTTGGATAAATGCATGAGTGAGAGGGGTTGGGTTTGAGTGGGACTTGCATGAGTGGATAGCGTTAACATAGCTTATTTTCTGGGGGGCATTAAAAATTGTTGGGCAAATGTTTTGTTAGTGGATGGATTGTAAAGGACCTGCCTAGTATGGGCCAAAAAGGCCTTTTTGCAGTGTTCCTCTTTTCATATGCTCTTATGTTCTTATTAAGATGAAAGAGGTGGTAAATGGGAAACCTCATGCACGAACATGTTAGGGACACAACCAGAGAGAAGAGAATGTGGATATAACATATGAAAGGCCCCTCGGAGCCAGTGTACATATGGTCCTGAGCAACTAATACATTGTAAAGCTAACAGGAAGGAGACCCAGCAGCAATACTAGAATAATATACATTAATAAACAAATATGACCCAAAGTGTCATACAGTCACATCAAGAGGAAAACAAAAGATAAGGACCAGGTAATCAACTGAGGAAGGAAGGAGGGAAGGAAGATCACAAAAAAAAGGACCAAGAAGTGTGGTAGAGTAACACCAACAAGTGCCAGACACTACACACAACCGAGGGCGAAGTGAAGAGACTGATTAGTGAACTAGATACATCAAAGGCTGTGAGCCCAGAAAACATTTCTCATGGGTCATGAGAGAGGAGCAGACGCACTGTGTGTGCCACTAAAAACAATCTTAAAAAAATTATCGTAAGAAGGCAACTACTTAAGGTAACGAAGACAGCAAATGTAGTCTCAGTTTTCAAGAAAGGAGAGAGACATGCTGCTTTAAACTACAGATCATTGTTACTGACATGTATAAAAGGTAGAGCCATCGAGATTACAAGGAGAAGAATGGTGGAGCAACCTAGAAAGGAATGAGGTTATACACAATAACCAGCAAAGTTTCAGAGAGGGGAGAGACAGAGAGAGAGAGTACACAACACACACAGACTTAGGGAGCACAAAAGTAGTGTTAGGCTTGCCGACACTCTTTTTCTGTCACGTCAGAGATCACAGCCATCTATTCTCTGGTCTTCTGCTAAATCTGTCTTCCCAATTTCCAACTTTTACAGTCGCCGTCTGGTTGAATCCTGCCTAATGCACAACTTTCCTTGTATGAATCTTAGTCCTGGCTTCATCTCTGTATATGCCTTCCTTTCCCACTACATTGTAAAATGCTCCAAACTTCAGAACACCGGTGACTTAACCTGATTCCCTTTACGTTTTCTTCTTCTCCTTCTTCCCCTTTCCTCATTCCTTTTTCTCCTTTGGGTTGTCTTTCTTCTGCCTTGGGTATTTGTTCCTTCATTTTTTATTTATTTTCCCCTCTGTGTTCTTGCTCTTACCCTCTGTGGGCACCTAGCTCCCTTGTAGTGCTCCTCTTCTCAGTATCTGACTAGCTCCTCCTCCTCCTCCTCCTCCATACTACCTTCCCCTCTGCTGGCTTCTACCTCCACTACTACCACTACCACCACCTACCTATATATACTCACTCCTTCTCTACTTTTCGTTAGTGTGACTTTGTAAATGGTCCAAATCGGACCGAAACGTCGTGGTAAGCTCCTCTCTTCTATGTGCGGGTTATCTGTGTATTGTTCCAGTCACGGTATTGTCTTTTGTGTTATTTAGAGAGAGAAGGGGATGAGTACACTGCATTTCCTTGGACTGTAAGAAGGCTTTCGACAAAATTGTACATAAGAGATTAGAACAACAGCTAATTGAAGTAGCAGGAATAACAGGAAAATCACTGCAATAGATCAGGGCATACCTGACAGGAAGATACAACGAGTGATGGTACGTGACAAGATGTCAGAGTGAGCTCAAGTTACTAAACAGGGTTCCACAAGGATCAGTTCTAAGATCGGTGTTTTTCTCTGGTATATGACGAAAGGGATAGATAAATAGGTTTCCCTGACGATGCGATGATAATACCGAGAATTCAAGCTCACGGGGATCAGGTAGGACTAGAAAGGAATCTGGACAAGCTGCAGACCTGGTTCAACAAATGGCTCCTGGAATTTAACCACGAAGAGAAAAATCATGAAGATTGGGAAATGTCAAAAACCGAAGACAGAGTACATGCTATGGGTTCAAAGGGTGCAAACCTAACTCAAACGAAAAGGATGCAGTGGTGATTATAATACCGAGCATATCTCCTGAGGCGCACATCAACCAAATAAACTGCTGCAGCACATGGCGCCAAGGAATAGCGTTCAGACACCTCTGAAAGGAATCCTTCAAGACTCATACACCGTGTGCGTCAGGCCCATATTGAAGTATGCAGGACCAGTTTTTGGGTACCACACCTGGTTAGGCCCATCAAGAAATTAAAGAAAGTGCAAAGGTTTACAACACGAATAATCCCGGAGCTAAGGCAAATGTCCTACGAGGAAAGGTTAAGGAAAATCGACCTCACGACACTGGAGACAGGAGGAATGGGGATGAACATGATAACGACATATAAATACTGAGAGACATCGACAAGGTGGACAGAGAAAAGGATGTTTCAGAGATGGGACACAGCAATAGGGGGTTACAATTGGAAGTTGAAGACTTAGATGACTCACGGAGCAGTTAGGAAGAATTTCTTCATTCATTGAGTTGTCTGGGAAATGGAATAGTCTGGAAAGTGATGTAGTTGTAGAAGAATTCATATATAATTTTAAGAAGAGGTATGATAAAGCTCATGGTGCAAGGAGTGGACCTAGTAGCGACCAGTGAAGAGGCGGAGCTAGGAACTATAACTCGACCCCTGCAACCACAATTAGCTAAGTACACACAAATACACACACGAGAATGACGACATGATGAAATGAATAGACTCAGGAGTGTCCCTGTTTGCAGACGATGTGAAGTTAATGAGGAGAACAAGCCTGCTGCAGCATGTGGGTGACTAGCGAACTTAAGAATAATATTCCGACAGTTCAGTTAGAAGTCGTTCCAAATCCTGTACACCGTGTACGTCAGGCCGGTATTGGACTATGCAGCTCCACTTTGGAATCCACACCTGGCCATGCACGTCAGGAAACTAGAGAAAGTGCAAAGGTTTGCAACAGGTCTAGTCCCTGAGCTAAGGGCATGTTATACAAAGGGAGGTTAAGGGAACTCGACCTGACGACACTGGAGGAGAGGAAGGCTAGGGAAGACATGATAACGACATATAAAATACTGAGAGGAATCGACAAGGTGGACAGGGACAGGATGTTCCAGAGATGAGACACAAAAACGAGGGGTCATAATTGGAAGTTGAAGATATAGATGAGTCACAGGGATGTTAGAAGTATTTCTTCAGTCACAGAGATGTCAAGAAGCGTAATAGTCTGAAAGTAAGGTTGTAGAAGCAGGTACCATACATAGCTTTAAGAAGAGCTATGACAAAGCTCATGGAGAAAGGAGAGAGAGGACTTAATGACTACCAGTGAAGAGGCATGGCCAGGAGCTGTGACTCGACCCCTGCAACCACACTTAGACGAGTACAATTAAGTAAGTACTCACACACGCGCGCCCATTCCGTTGAGAGAAATGTTCAAGAGCACAATGGAAAGAGCAAGTTACTGGGTGCAGGAACATTAACTGCCAGTGAGGGAACTGAAGGAAGAGCATGAGCAAAGAAGCCGTTCTAGGAAATGATATCAGGCCACTGGAACGTATGGGAGACGATAAGGGACACAACCTAGGAGAAGTTCCTGCCAAGTAGCAAGAGAAACAATGGAAAGACCAGAGTGAACCCATTGTTTACCTGGAGGTGTGGAGAGGCCAAAGCTTTTGGCCAAGTCCAAGTCATCAGTCTTTCCCGATTCCTTTGACAGGACTCAAAGAACTCGGGTAAAGAGGGAGTTCAGCCGGAGAGAGGCACAGCGGCAGTACGAGAAATACATAGCATAAAAGCCAAATTTGGGCCAAAGTTGTTATATAGCAGGACTGAGCAAGTTCTCCGACAAGAAGAACCACATATACTTTTCGTACATTTTTGACTGTTCAAGAGCAACAGAAAATGTTATTTTAAAATTGTATTTATATATTATAAAAAATACAAATAAATATTAGGCCTGCTCACCAAAGTAAAATATATTTAATTTCTCCTCGTTGAAGACATTGACTGAGTCATCATTTTCGCAGTTAATAGTTTAAAATTAGCTGATATGGCCCAAAGCTTTTCTGAGAAGCTCGGGGCGTTAATAAACGCAGATATTTTGCTTTAAAAAATTTTTTAGGGGAAAAGAGGTTTCCACGCGTAAGTTGGGAACCAAGTTTATGAAGATGGGATATTTTGCTTCTGGGTTTTGTTTCCAAATGTAACTAAAGATGAGTTATTACTAGATTCAAACCACTTTCCTGCAGCCAATATCTTGTTTTTATTGAAAAAACATCGAGGCAAAAGACCAAAAACGGACACCCATCGTTGATGACATCAATCCTGGAGGTGCAAAACAGACATCCTTATTAATTATAAAAGGTTAAATTTTTAAAAAACCCAAAAGGAAATTTTCACATTATTGTCAAAATGTTTTTTTTGAACAAGATTAAAATTATTTCCTGTCGACCAGGGACTTCTTGGTAAAAATTTCTCAATTTTTGAAGATCAATTGGATGGTTAAGATCTCCACATGAATAAATAGGCATTGGAATCTTGTCCGTTAAAAGCTTTATTTATGTTGTTTTAATTTGGTTCGAGATTTTTACCAGTTTGCCCGCAATAAACTTTATATATTTATTAATTATATATAAAAATTATAATATAAATTTATATATATATTAAATATTTTTATTATGTGTGGTGTTGTGTGTGTGTGTGTGTGGTGTGGGGGTTGTGTGTGTCCTGAAAATATGTAAAAATGGTCAGTTAAAGAGAACTCATTTACAATTAGCCCTTCTAAAATTTTCTCTTATACGTTTAAATTAATTTTTTTCTTAATTTAATTTAAAATTTTTTTTAATTTTGCTACAAAAGAATCTTAGAAAATTTACTAACCTTATTAAACAAAAAAATTTTATTTTAGCAAAACCCAACTAAATAATTTTGATTTTTTGCAGAATTTAATACTAAAAAAACACAGTGAAATATATTTTTTTTTCGTTAGGTTCACAATAAATTTTGGCAAAATTTTTGCTACAAAAATTTTTCGTTTGTCCAATAGGAAGATGAGGTTGCTATTAAGCCAAGACCCCAAAGTTCCCCTATTGGGCCCCACGATATATATAATATATAATTATTTTTTAAAATATATATATATATTTTAATATAAAAAATTATATATATATATATATGTATATCTATAATATGAATTTTTAAAAATATATATATTTTTAAATTTAAAATATATATATATATATAAAAATTAAAAATATATAAAATTTTAAAATTTATAATGGGTGTTTGTTACCGTGTGTATAGTGTATATAGTCTATAGGTACAGTGCAAGTATGTGCAGGTAGGCATACATTGAAGTGTATAGCGGTGTGTCGTGTGTGGGGGCAGGCACTGAGAATAGTGGGTATAAACTGTGCACTGAGCATCGGGGGTTTTTAAAGTGACTTGTCGGGAGGGGTGAGTGCCCTACTCCCTCGCACACATTTCCACCCCCCACCACAAGGACTGGACACCCCTCTCCCCCCCCCCCACCCCACCATGAACCACAGCGGAATGGGCCATCGCCATTTTCCCTTCATTTGGGGGCTTATCACAAGTTTGAGGAAATGAGAGATGAAGCCAGCCAGCCACAAACCCAGGGAAACAATCCCCCAACAATGAAAGAAGAGGAACGTCAGGGTTGGAGTTTTTCGAGCACCAAGGGGGAGGGCCCATTCGTGCAACAGTGGCGTGCGGGATCCATATCCCCCCAGCAAGAGAAACCCCACACCCCTCCACGGCAGATGACAATTCCAAGGGCAACCTGCATTGCGATAACCCTTTCGTTGGCATTCAGACCCAGTAGCAGTCACTATCCCCAACCCCTAAAGCACCCGCCCATATCAGAGGAAATTTACAGACCTTTTAAGGGTTGAATGGGGTTCCACCAACTTGAAGCCCGAGGCACCACCCCAAGCAGGGCCCAACCTTCTCTTGTTGGGAAAATGCTGTCTTGCAGTTCCTGAAAAGCGAGGCAAATGCTAACCACTCATTATAAAGGCAGTGCGCAATACCCAAGAACGGTAACTGTTCCCCTGCCCCTCATCGCAGGAATCAAAGAGGAGACCCAAGAAAAGTCCTACTGGAACGAGAAAATTTGCGCACAGGTTAGAAAAAAAAAATTGAGGAAGGTAACACAGGGGGGAGCAATAAAAATAATTAAAATTGACGACACTGTAGCCCCCAAGGGATGAGCCACGCCCAAGCACTAAGAGACAAGCACCAACCAGGGACCCCAAAACCCATCAAGACAACCTGGGGAAGCCCTATCACGAACAATTAATTTTGCCGAATGGAAGTCTATAAGGCGATCGTGTCATTTCCAGCGGGATTGCAGAGGTTACACTGGAATTGACCTCAGCCCCAAAGAGATGAAAACCCTTCTGGGTGAATCTGCTAATTCTTCTACCGATTTAAACAATTTCGTCAACAATTGCTGGCGGGCGAACCCCAGAAGAAATTAAAACCTTTTTTTTTTGGGGGTCACTATGTGCTTTGAAGAAGGGAGGGGGGAATCAGCCCCATTGCATTTGGAAACATTTTCGCCGTCTCGTTGAAAAGCAGCGTGAGAAAATTCGCCTAAAGGCCCTTTACTCCACCCACACCAACTGGGCTTTGGGGTCCTCAAGGCATAAAGTGCAGCTCTGCGGCAAGGGCCTACATCAGGGACCTCCAAAAAAGGCCATAGTAAAACTTGTTTTTAAAAAAATTCCTTTAATAGGTGAGGAGAGATGCTGTTTTGCCGCTTTTGGGGTTTCGGTTCCCCACTCTTTTTTCCCTTCATTTCAGCCGGTACAGCAAACCTAAATTCTTTTGTTTGGAAACATAAAATTCAATCATCAAGGGTGTTCACAGGGTGACCCACTTGTCCCCTTTCTTCTGTTTTGGCGTAAGAGAAAATTTCCACCCTAGCAGTGAGCTCAATATTGGTACCTGGTGAGGGCCTTGGGGGGTACAAAGGTCCTCTGGGGCCTTTCAACTGGGGAAAACACAGGGAGAAGGTTGGGACTCATCCTCAATCCCCTTAAGTGTGAAATCATCACGCGAACCGGGAAAAATAAATGCTGTGCAAAGAATCCCCGGAAACTCAACTACAACTCCACCCAACAGTACCCTTTGGGGCACCGGGGGGTCACCGGGCCACAATATGCCCCTCGGGACAAATTAAAGCCTTATAGAATGGAGGGGAGAATAACGATTTGATGCCCATGATGCTCTGTATTTCCCCAAGGTGTCTTACTTTTGCCCAAAATCTTACTTCTTTAGGGGTGCACCCTCTTTTTTACAACCCAACACTCGATGAATAGACGCACACCTGAGATCAACTTTTTTAAAAAGGCAAGAACCTGTCACAGAGGTGAGCAAAGGGGTCAGGCAACCCTCCCTGCGATGGGAGGTATGGGGGCGTAAAAAACGCATGTTGCTTTCCTGTTTTTCTGTCTTCGTGGGTTTTGGGTTCCGTGCATTAGCAAGAAAATAGTGCCCAAAAACTTGAGAGATTGGTAGGAGTCAAGACCCAGGTTTATGAAAAGCAATCGGTGGGACACCCCTTAAGACCCTCCGTAGACCCGCTCCTCCCAAAAAAGCAAAACAGTCCCACTGGGACAAACGTCATGGAAAAATCGCCAAACAAAGCTCTCCCAATGTTCAGGAAAGAAAAAGTCTCTGGCAAACCCCAAAATCGAGTTTCCTTTCCCCGGGCCCTTCCCCCGGGCACCCCTTGCCCCCTGGCCATTGTTTGGTTTTTGGGGGGGACCCCCCCCCCCCCCCCCCCCCCCCAAAAAAAAGGGTATTTTCCCCACAGGGCAAAATTGGATAAAAAACTTTGCCCAAAACCCGGGGGTATGCCCACAGAGAAAAATGCAAATAAAAAGGGAAACCTAAGCCCCGCCCCGCCCGGGAACCCCAAGAAAAGGGCGAGGGTAAAAAGGCTATGGGGGCCCTATGCTACCCTGGGAAGGGGGGAAAGCAGATTGCCGGGGTACACCTTGGCCACATTGGCAGAACCCACTTGCCCTACTCTGTATGGAAGGGGGGGGGGCCCAAAAACCCCGAGACTGAAATTGAAATTCCCCCCTTCCCCTTTATCCCTTTGGGCAGTTGGAGCGGGCAAGGGCCAAGTTCTCAAAAGTTTAAAGCTTAAGAAAAAAGGACCCAGGGGGGGCCCCCCTCTTTTGAGCTCGTGTTGCGACCGAGGGAAATGCCTGCAGCTTTGGGGACGGGCCCACCGCAGGGGAGTGGCGAAGTATTTGAGATGTAGCTTGGTTACCCATGTTGTTTTCTTTTTATCTTTTTTGTGAAAGTTTTGTCAATGTTTTTTGTCTTTAATAAAAAATAAAATTTAAAATAGGGGGGGTGGGGGGAAAAATTTTCAAACAGCTTAGGGAGAAAAATTTAGTTTTCCTGAAGCAAGTTTTTTCTTTTCTCTGAGGATGGGGTCCCCCATAACAGTTCTAGAGGGAGTCCCCCCCCTAATTTATTATTTTTAAAATTATTATAATATATATATATATAATTTAATATATATATATATATTTTTATATTTTATAATATATAATAATTTTTAAAATATATATATATAAAAAAATATAAATATAATATATATATATATTATATAAATATTTATATATTATATATATTTAATTATTATATTAAATTATATGCAAAAGATCACGGTAAAGGGGTTTT
>NC_069409.1:3596766-3612285 GCF_026875155.1 Cherax quadricarinatus
TATAAATATATTAAACAACCACGGGACATCACAAAATCCTTGTCTAAGGCCTACTTTTACTGGGAAAAAAATTTCCCTCTTTTCTACATACTCTAACTTGAGCCTCACTATCCTCGTAAAACTCTTCACTGCTTTCAGTAACCCACCTCCTACACCATACACTTGCAACATCTGCCACATTTCCCCCCCTTTCCCCCCTGTCATACGCCTTTTCCAAATCCATAAATGCCACAAAGACCTCTTTAGCCTTATCTAAATACTGTTCACTTATATGTTTCCCCTGTAAACACCTGGTCCACACACCCCCTACCTTTCCTAAAGCCTCCTTGTTCACTGCTATCCTATTCTCGTCTTACTCTTAATTCTTTCAATTATAACTCTACCCTACACTTTACCAGGTACACTCACAGACTTATCCCCCCATAATTTTTGCACTCTCTTTTATCCCCCTTTTCCTTTTACAAAGGAACTATGCATGCTCTCTGCCAATCCCTAGGTCCCTTACCCTCTTCCATACATTTATTAAACAATTTGCACCAACCCTCCAAAACTATACCCCCACCTGCTTTTAACATTTTATCTTTTTCCCATAAAACCCCGGTGCCTTACCCCTTTATTTTCCCTACTGCTCACGAACTTCCCCCAAACACTCACAAGGGCTTTTCCTCACCCTACAAAGTATTCCTCCTTCCCCAATACCGAAATCACGCCCCCTATCTTCATCAACATTTACAATTTCCCAAAAAATTCCCTCCATCTTCCCAATACCCTAACCTCCATTTAAAAAAACTTCCTCTCCTATTTTTAATGCAAACCCATTTTTCTTGGGCTTCCCTTAACTTTTTAATCTCATAAAAAATTTTTTTTTTTTCAAAAAAATTTGTTGAAAAACACTACCCCCCTCTTCTTTTTGCTCTTTTTTACATTGCATCACCACTCTTTAAAACCTCTCTCTTTTTCTCCATATACTCTTCCTCCTTGCATCACTTTACTTTGTAAAAACTTCTCATATGCTAACTTTTTTTCCCTTTACTCCCTTTTTTCATCATCTTCCACCCAAACGCCCTCTTCCTCCTGCACCCATTTCCTTTTAAACCCCAAACTTTTCGAACACTCTAACACTACATTTTTTTAAAATACCCCATTCCTCTTTTGCCCCCTTGCCATGCTCTATTGCCCCTCTTTCCCCCCAATAGCTGTTTATTCTTACCCTAACTGCCCCCTTTTTTTGTTTAAAACCTTTATTCCTCTTTCCCCGATGCTTTTATTTCCTTGTATCCATCTCCTTTTACTTCAGGTAGCTACAACTAGAAATGATTGATTATTTTGGCCCCCTTAAACCCTGTAAATCCCGAAGTCTATCAAAGTCTTTTATCTACCAATTTAAACCAACAAATATGTCTTTCGCCTACATATATCGTGTATATTTTTTATCCTCTTTTTCTTAAAATTTTTTTATACCTATAAATAAACCCCTTTTATCAAAGTTAATCAAAGGGCTCACATTTCATTTACACCTGGCACCCCAAACTTACCCACCCCACCCTCTCTAAAAGGTTTTTCCTACTTTACATTAGGTCCCCCACCACAATTACTTTCCATTGGGTTTAAAGGTCCTAACATTCCCCTTAACATCCCCCAAAATCTCCTCTCCCCTCTGCTTTTTCCTCTCTTCCCCCAGGTGCATCCGTTTATTTGACCCACTTTTCGCATCCAAACCTTTACTTTAACCCCACATAATTCTCAAATTTAACCATTTTTTTTTTCTCCTTCCTAACGATCATTTAACATTTGCCCCCCTTTCCTTTGCTCTAACCCCCTCCGTTTCAAAATTTTTAATCCCTTTTATTTCCCCCACTGAAATTTCCCCTACCCCCTTCAGCTTTGTTTCGCTTAGAGCCAGGCTCCAACTTTCCTATTTCATTATAACATAGCAATCATCTGTTTCTTGTCATCCGCACTACATCAAGCACATTTAAACAACCAGTTTATAAAGTTTTTTTTTTCTCTTTTTATTTAAATGATACAGGAGAAGGGTTACTAGCCCTTTGCTCCCGGCATTTAGTGCTCATCACACGCAGGGCTTACGGAGGAAAGATTCTTTTCCCACTTCCCCAAATGGACAATAGAAGAAATAAAAAAGAACAAGAGCTATTTAGAATAAGGAGAAAAACCTAGATGTATGTATATATAATATGCATGTGCGTGTCTGTAAGTGTGACCAAAGTTAAGTAGGAGTAGCAAGATTCCCTGTTATCTAGCGTGTTTATGAGACAGAAAAAGAAAACCAGCAACCCTACCATTCATGCAAAACGGGTTACAGGTTTTTGTTTCACAGTCATCTGGCAGGACGGTAGTACTTCCCTGGGGTTGCTGTCTACCAACCTACTACTGCTATATATATATATATATATATAATATATATTATATTATATATATATATATATTTATATATATATATTATATATATAATATATATATACAACCGCTTCTTTTTAAAACTGATCATTACAGAAAATGAAGCCTCAATAATTGAATAAAGCAAATGATAAGATATGTACTGTATATTTCGGGTTATTACAAAAGCTGTTATCCGCAAACTAAAAAGTACACAAATATCATCAATTTCTTCTTGATCGTGGTACTTTCCCTGCCCCGGTCTTTTTCAGACGGTGACCCGGCCTTGGCTCCTCTCTCTTGTCTTACGTCACTCGTAGGTGCAACTTGTTGTATTCAGAGCAAAAAATGGCATCCCATTTGATATTATTCGTTATTATTTTTGACTTTGCTGGAAAACTGTTTATGAGTGTTGTGGTTTTTCATCAAATATCTTTTGAGTTGTTATATCTTTTTGATTTTAAAATTTTTACCTGTCTGTCCTCATACACTGGAGAACACTGGTGTAATAACAACTTATTTTGTTAAGGTAGTTACCTAATTTTTTGTGTGAATCATTACTCAGTTTTCCAAATTTATAATCAGATACATTTAATTTGCTTTCATTTTAACTTTTTGGAACATTGTTAAATGGTATCATTTTGGGTTTTTTAGTTCTAGATAAACCATTCTGGAGACTCATTTATGTTGAGTAATGTTGTCATTAAAAGGCTTTCAGATGAGATGATTTAGAAAACAATTCTTAACTTGTAAATAAAGTTAGAAATACTAAACCTAACATTATTAAACACTGTGTATAAAACATATGTTCTTGTTATTGAAATAAATGTTGTGAAGTGTAGTTACTGACTAATAATGTGAAGTGTAGTTACTGACTAATAATGTGAGTGTAGTCACTGACTAATAATGTGAAGTGTAGTTACTGACTGATAATGTGAAGTGTAGTTACTGGGCTTTAAAAATGTGAAGTGTAGTTACTGACTAATAATGTGAAGTGTAGTTACTGACTAATAATGTGAAGTTGTTACTGACTAAATAATGTGAAGTGTAGTTACTGACTAATAATGTAAAGTGTAGTTACTGACTAATAATGTGAAGTGTAGTTACTGACTAATAATGTGAAGTGTAGTTACTGACTAATAATGTGAAGTGTAGTTACTGACTAATAATGTGAAGTGTAGTTACTGCTAATAATGTGAAGTGTAGTTACTGACTAATAATGTGAAGTGTAGTTACTGACTAATAATGTGAAGTGTAGTTACTGACTAATAATGTGAAGTGTAGTTACTGACTAATAATGTGAAGTGTAGTTACTGACTAATAATGTGAAGTTAGTTTACTGACTAATAATGTGAAGTGTAGTTACTGACTAATAATGTGAAGTGTAGTTACTGACTGATAATGTGAAGTGTAGTTACTGACTAATAATGTGAAGTGTAGTTACTGACTAATAATGTGAAGTGTTGTTACTGACTAATAATGTGAAGTGTAGTTACTGACTAATAATGTAAAGTGTAGTTACTGACTAATAATGTGAAGTGTAGTTACTGACTAATAATGTTAAGTGCAGTCACTCATTAATAATGGGAAGTGTAGTAGGTGACTAGTGAAGTCTAGTAGGTGACTCCAGTGGGGAAGTGTGGTATCTGACTCCAGTGGTGAAGTGTGGTAGCTGACTCCAGTGGGGAAGTGTGGTATCTGACTCCAGTGGTGAAGTGTGGTAGCTGACTCCAGTGGCGAAGTGTGGTAGCTGACTCCAGTGGTGAAGTGTGGTAGATGACTCCAGTGGAGAAGAGTAGTCGTTGTCTCCAGTGGTGGAGTGTAGTCGCTGACTCCAGTGGTGAAGTGTGGAAGCTGATTCCAGTGGTAAAGTGTGGTTGATGACTCCAGTGGTGAAGTGTAATGGCTGGCTCCAGTGGTGGACCGCAGTCGCTGACTCCAGTGAAGTGTAGTCGCTGACTCCAGTGGTGAAGTGTGGTATCTGACTACATTGATGAAGTGTAGTCGCTGACTCGAGTGGTGAGGTGTAGTCGCTGACAAACCCGTGATGAATTGTAATAGGTAACTCCAGTGGTGAATGTAGTAGCTAACTTCGTACCAATTTTTGGGCGGGTTAAATTTAGTACTGACCCAAATACTGTGAATTTTTGTAACAGAGAAAAAAAGGGGTCAGACCAGGAGTAGGGGTTTTCCTGGGGGGCCTTGGTTTTTGGGTACATATCAGCGGTTTGGGTTAAAAAATTAGGAAAGGTAAGGGAACAAGCCCATTTCTGTCTTAGGGGCGGGGGGTAAGACATTGGGAAGGGCCCGGGAAAGAAAGGACGGGCGGGATAAGAAAAAGGTTACCCATAGAAGAAAGTTAGGAAAAAGGGAGGGGATCCCGTCATATGTAGAAATTTTAAAAACCCAAAAAAACAAAGAAAGGAGGGACACTGCGGAGGCCTGTTGGCCCATACTAGGCGGGTCCTTTTGAAATTCTTTCCCACAAAAAAAACATTACCCCAAACCCAGTTTTCAATGCCACCCAAGAAATAACTCTGATGTAAAAAGTCCCCCTAAATCCAAACCCCCCCAAACCATGTACTTAATCCAACCCCCAAATTTTGAAACTACCCAAATTTCCTAGCCCAATAACCCAACTAGTAACTTTTCCACTCATCTACTACCCTTTTTCCCAAAACCCAAATTCTTTCCAATGCCCCCTTTCAAAATCAAAACTTTTTCAAATTTTAAAAATCCATTACTGGGGGTTTATTCTGAGACCACCCTCAAGACCTTATATTTTCCCCCTTTTTTAAATACCTATCTTCATTTATACACTTCGATCAGGTCCCCCCTCTTTTTTTCTTCGTCTAAAAAGTAAAATGTAACTTAAAAATCTTCAATTTTTCCCTACAAAAGGAAGTTTTCTAATGCTTGTATTTTTTTAGTCACCTACGCTGAATTTTTTTCAAAAACAAATTTTAATGTCCATTCTGTAATTGGAACCAGAACTGGCTCATAATTTATGGGGCCTTACAAATAGGGTATAAAGCTGCATAGCCCTCTGCCCTTCTTTTGCTTACATTTCTTGTAAAAATCCCAGTAATCAATTTCCCTTTATTACTTCCCTTTAGGCTTTTCCCTGTTTTGGGTTTTAAAATTTGCTGCTCACCAAAACCCCCAAGTCCCTTTTCCCGCAATCTGATGGCTAAGTTCTATTTTCATTTAACTTATAAGAACTAGGGTTATGGGCACCCCCAAGTTTCAAAACCTTGCTTTTAAATCTCCTTGAACTGAAACTGCCTTTTTTCTGCCCCAAGAATAGATTTTGAAAAAAATCCCCTTTAAATTTCCCTAAAAAACTACGTTTGAATAAATTATCCTACCTATTTTTGTGGTCATGGGCGAATTTGCCCCCAAAATCACTAAAATTTCCCCCTGATCAAGATCATTGATAAAAATTTTTAAAACAAAAACGGGCCCAAGACTGATCCTAGGGGAAAAAGCCACTTGTTACAAAAACCCCCCCCTCGTTTTTAACCCCTTTTATGGACACTGCTTCCGTCAGGAGCATACTCGTTTCCCTCGAGAGCATTTTTTCCCCCCATTCCCCATAAAGCTCCACTTTTTTTAAAACATCCTAGGGTGCAGAACTCTATAAAAACCCTTACTAAAATCTAAGTAAATAATATAAAATTTCTTTACGGGGGTAAACACCCCTCAAAAAGTTTTAAACTGAAAAAATTTAAATAAATTAGTTAACAAGACCCCCATTTGTGAATCCATGCTGAGTATTTTTAAAATCAGCATGCTTACGAGATGGCTTCTTATAATTTTGGGGCTTTTAATTACTCTAGAAATTTTCCCTAAAATTTTGGGGTCGGGCTTATAGGGGTAATTTGCCCGGTAACGCCCTTGCCCCCTTTTTTAAAAAAAAGGAATTACATAGCCATCTTCCACATATCAGACCCCTACACTTTTTTGGGAATAAATTAAAAATATTAGTTAATGGTTCACAATTCCATTTTTGCATTTTCCCAAAAAACCCCCTTTAAAAAAAACCTTTATCAGGGCCCGCGACTTTTTTTGCTTCAGTCTTCCCATCTGCTTTACAACCATTTCACTAGTGAAATGTGATGTTACATTTAAATTTTTCTTCCTTTTAGCCCCCCATAAAAATTAATTTAATGGGAATTTTTTGTTAATTTTTCTTCCTGTGTAAAAAATGAGAAAAATAATTATTTAAAAAACGAGGGACATTTCATTTTCTTTGTCCGTAAGGTGCCCATAAATTATTTTTAAGGGGGCCTATCTTATCCCCTAACTTTTTTTTTTATAACCTGGAAAAAAAATTTTTTGGGGTTTGTTTTAGAATCCCCCAGCAATTTAATTTCAAAAGCCCCTTTTTGCTTTTCCCTTTTCCCCTTTTTAATGTCCCTCTTTTTTTTCAAATAGTGAACTAAGATGACCCCTCAAACCCCTTTTTTGGGACGCCTAAACATTCCTTTCTTTTGCCCTAGTCCCATATTTGAGCCTATTATTCCCAACCATTTTTGGGGCATTTCTATTTTAAAATAATTTTTTAAATGGGATAAACATTTTTTGAACAGCATGTATAGTGTTTAGAAAAAATGTCATAAATTGGGTAGCTCCTTTGTTACCCCCCTTTAACAGATTTAAGGGGTTTTCCCAAGCCCATCGTAATCTGCAAAACGAAAATCTTGGGGTGTTTCTGATTTTTCGCTACTTTCGTACTTCCATTTTAATGCTAAAGTAATTGAATTTTTTGGTCACTAGCACCCCCGTTCCTCTGAAATTTTTTAAATTAGTAACAAGGGATTCATTGCTTGCCAAAACTAATCAAGGCAGGTTTTTTTTCCCCCTTTTAGGTCGTCACAAACTGCTTCAAAAAACAATCCGGAAAAACTTTTAAGAATCGATGATTCTAAATTCCCCTCAAGAAATTCCAAACAATATGACAAAGTTTTTAGATGAAAAGGTTCAAGAACCGACATGTTTATAAATTTTTACCCCGTCAACTCTTGGGTATCTTTAATTTAGGAAACGTTTTTGCCACACAGTGGCCCTTTATCAGTCCATACAAAAGGGAATCTTTAAGAACAGGGGGAGAAAAAGGTGATCACATCGACTCCAAAGTTGAGGGACTGAATTTTCTTTCTTCTCCTCCTGTTCTTTAAAATTCTCCCTTTTTATGGACTGGGTGAAGCCACTGTGGGCGAAACCCTTTTCCCCAATAAAGAACCCAAGAGTTGCACATGTTTTCAAAATTTAATTTAACATGACTAAAGTTAAAAAATCTCCCCAGAATTACTACATTATCGTGCCTTGTGGCCTTTAAAAATTTCCTCCCCTAGTATCTCCCTTGGGGCCCTTCTAAGTTTTGGGGGAACGGGAAAATCACTTTCCAAAAAATTTTTTTTTTTTATGCCCCCCTGAAAAATTCCATCCAAACCCAAATGTGTATGTGTTTCTTCAGACTTAATACCCTTTTTTTTTCAAAAAGTTTTAAGGGGATCTCGGACAAAAATGCCACCCCACCCCCCCTTCCCCATACTTTTAAACTAAATTGGGAAAAATTTTAAAACCCCGAAAAATGACATTCCCCCAAAGGGAGTCCGACTTTTTGAACCAAACACTTCCCATTTTAAAGGGAAATACGTCAATGTTACCCGCACTAGCAACTAACCAACTCCCCTTTCCCTCTTAAATTTCCCAGCACTTTGGCAATTAGCATAATAAACAATTTAAAGACTCTCTTTTTCTTTACCCTTTTCCCGCCCTTTCCCCGTTTTTCTACTAAACCTAATTTCTGTCCTTATCACCCCCAAAATCCCGGGGTTTTCAAAAATCTTTCCTCGTTTCTGCTTATTTCTTGTTCCCCTTTAAACCCAAAAATTTCTACACGGGGGCTTTTACTGTTTTCCTGCCAAAACCCCTACCACTAAAATATTCCTATTAAAGTCCGAACCCGCCCCCTCCCTTTCAGTTGCCAGGGCTTTCCATCCCAACCTAGAAAGTGAACCCCACCCGGGGATAAATTGCATTTCTGCCATAGAGGAGGTCCCAAATTGTCAATGAATATTCCGCATTTTCCCACAGTTTTTTTGTCCACCAGCAATTGACAAACCCAAATTTCCCTGGACAACCATTCATTTCCCAAATCCTCCCTTTGGGAAAAAAACCACATTGACAGGGGTTTCCCACCCTTTCTCCTAATTAATTTTTATTGCTGACCTATACCTGCTAATCAGGTTTTTCACTCCTACGTCTTCCAAAATCGTTGCCCCCCGCCCTGGGCAAAATAATAGGGTTGCTCCCCTTTCCCCCCATGGGTGTTTATCCAACGGCTTTAAAAATATCCTCCATCCCAGCCCCAAGGGAAAACAAACTCTCTGTCTCCTACCCTGTTTCCTTTAAGAGATCGCCCTATCCATAAAACCTAACTTGGCTATCCCAACAAAAACAAATTATTACCTTTTCCCTTGGGGTCCCTTTTTTTTGTGAAAGTTCCCATTTGTCACTCACATTCGTCGGGTAGCACGGAAAAATTTTTGATGTTTCCCAACATTTTTCCCCTGGGAGTCTCTTTCTTCTTCATCGTTACACCTTTCCATACGTCTTCTTGATCGTCAACTTCGTCCCTGCTGTCCCGCCCTGACCCCTTTCCCCCCCTTTACCCGAGGACTCAAAACAGGAGAAACCCACGAACTTCTTTTTTTTCATCCAACAAAATTTGAAAACCCAAAGTCCTAGCCTCAAAAACCCCAACTGGGTTTAGACTGTTCCACTTATCAACTACCCTATTTCCAAACCAATTCTTTCTTGTCCTTTCTAAATCTAAACTTATCTAATTTAAATCCATTACTGCGGGTTCCTCTTGGAGAGACATCCTCAAGACCTTATTAATATCCCCTTTATTAATACCTATCTTCCACTTATACACTTCGATCAGGTCTCCCCTCATTCTTCGTCTAACAAGTGAATGTAACTTAAGAGTCTTCAATCTTTCTTCATAAGGAAGATTTCTAATGCTATGTATTAATTTAGTCATCCTACGCTGATGTTTTCTAACGAATTTATGTCCATTCTGTAATATGGAGACCAGAATTGAGCTGCATAATCTAGGTGAGGCCTTACTAATGATGTATAAAGCTGCAGTATGACCTCTGGACTTCTGTTGCTTACACTTCTTGATATAAATCCCAGTAATCTATTTGCCTTATTACGTACGCTTAGGCATTGCTGTCTTGAGGAAATGGTATGGTGATACCGACAAGATGTGGAAAAAGACACTTATGTACAGTTCAGGACATTTATTAAAGGAAACGTTTCGCCACGAGTGGCTTCTTCAGTCCTAATACAGAGAAAACTAAGAAAACACACATATATATAGTGGCGGGAGTCAGGTGAGGTGATGCGTGGGTAGAGGTGGTAGTAGTAGTAGTAGTAGTAATGGAACTAAGGAGGTGAGGCAAGAGAGGGACCTGCTGGCATCAAGTAACACCAGTTCCCAGGATGGGTAATATCCTCTTGCTTAGTAATTTTGAATACTGTAACTACCGGATTTTTGCGCTAATTTCTGTCAGTAACACTATAAGCAAAAATCCGGTAGTTACAGTATTTCAAAATTTCTAAGCAAGAGGATATTACCCATCCTGGAACTGGTTGTTACTTGATGCCAGCAGGTCCCTCTCTTGCCTCACCTCCTTAGTTCCATTACTACTACTACTACTACTACTACTACTACTACTACTACTACTACTACCACCACCTCTACCCACGCATCACCTCACCTGACTCCCGCCACTATATATATGTGTGTTTTCTTAGTTTTCTCTGTATTAGGACTGAAGAAGCCACTCGTGGCGAAACGTTTCCTTTAATAAATGTCCTGAACTGTACATAAGTGTCTTTTTCCACATTGCTGTCTTGGTTTAAGGTTGCTGCTTACCATAACCCCCAAGTCCTTTTCGCAATCTGTATGGCTAAGTTCTACATCATTTAACTTATAAGTACTAGGGTTATGGGCACTCCCAAGCTTCAGAACCTTGCATTTATCTACATTGAACTGCATCTGCCACTTCTCTGACCAAGAATAGAGTTTGTTTAAATCCTCCTGAAGTCATAACATTACGTTTGAATCAATTATCCTACCTATCTTTGTGTCATCGGCGAATTTGCTCATATCACTAGTAATTCCCTGATCAAGATCATTGATATATACTATAACAACAACGGGCCCAAGACTGATCCCAGTGGAACGCACTTTTACAGATCCCACTCGGATTTCCCCCCTTTTATGGCACTTTTTTTCCCCGTCAGTGAGCTTGATCGACCCACGGAGCATTTTTCCCCCATTGCCAGACCCTGCACTTTCTTTAACAGTTTTGGGTGCGAACTCTATCAAAAGCTTACTAAAATCTAAGTAAAAAATATAAAATTTTTTTATGTGGTCAACAGCCCAAAACTTTTCTGAAAAAAGTTAAAAAATTTTGTTAGAAAAGACCGGCCTCTTGTGAATCCATTGAGATTTTTTAAATCAACTATTTTTATGAGTGGCTTTTATAACTGGCTAAAATTTTATCTTTTTAATTTCCCTACAATTGAGGTCGGGTTTTTTGGGCGGAAATTTGGGGTAAGATTGTCCCGTTTTAAAATTAGGTTTTACTGACCCATCCCCAATATCAGACCCTAACCTTTTTAAAGAGATAAATTAAAAATATTAGTTAAGGTTCACAGGTTCCATTTTGCTTCCCTTTAAGAACCCTTAAAAAAAACCTTATCAGGACCCCGATTTTATTTTGCTTCAGTCTGCCTATCTGCTTCAAAACCATTTTTCACTAGTGACTGTGATGTTAAAAATTTATCTTCTTTTACCCCACTAAAAAAAATTTAAATTACTGGAATATTGTTAGTGTCTTCCTGGTAAAAACTCAGAGAAAATAATTTTTAAAAAATAACAATTTCATTCTTTTTGCCAGAAGGTGCCCCAAGTTATTTTTAAGGGGACCCATCTTTCTTTAACTTTTGTTCTATGACCTGGAAAAAACTTTTTGGGTTTGTTTTAGAATCCCCAGCAAATTTAATTTCATAGTCCATTTTAGCTTTTTTTTATCCCCTTTTCAAAACCCTCTTTATGTCAATAACTGATATATAAAATGACCCTCACCTCTTTTTTACGCCTTAAAATTCCCTTTTTTATGCCTAGAGAATTTGGCCTATTATTCATCCATTTTTTGGGGGGCATTTCTATTTGATATAATTTCTTTTTAGGAAAACTTCTTTTGGGGGGATGTATAGTGTCAGAAAATTTTAATTGAAACTTTTCGTTACCCCCGTCAACAGATGAAAGTGTTCTCTAAGCCCACGTAATTCTAAAACGAAAATCGGGGGCTGTTCGGAGTTTTCCCCATATCTACTTTCCCTTCAAAGTAATGAATTTTTTTGGTCGCTAGCACCCAGTTTTTCCCATGAAATTTTTAAATTTTAAAAGGGATTTATTGTTTGCCATAACTAAATCAAGAGGTTATTTCCCTTGTAGGTTCTGTCACAAAGCTTCAAAAAACAAACCCGAACACTTCTAAAAGTCGTATGATTTTAAAAACCCAGTCAAGAAATTCCAATCAATAGACTAAATTTTAAAATTCCTAGAATTACTACTTTTTCGTGCCTTGTGGCCCTAACAATTTCCTCCCAAGTAGTTCCTTGGTTCCCATCTAAGTTTTGGGGGGCGGTATATCACTCCTAAAAAAAGTTTTTTCATGCCCTCTGAAAATTCTATCCAACAGACTGTGTTGTGTTACTTTAGACTTAAACCGTTTTTTTTGAAAAAATTCAAGGCGATCTCGGCATACCAAAAAACCCCCCCCCGATACTTCTATCTACTTGGAAAAATTTAAAAAAGAATATGACATTCCGCAGGCTGTCCCCACTTTTTGACTAAACCACGTCCAGTTAAGGCAAAAACATCAAGTTACCCGCACTAGAACTAATCTATCGCCATCTTATTCCCCACTACAGCAATTAGCATAAAAAACATTTAAAGACCTTTTTCCTCTTTATTTTTCCCTGCTCTTTTCTGTTTTTCTACAAAACCCCTTACTTTTCCTTATCCCCAAAGTCCCGGGCTTTTCAATATCTACCTCGTTCTGCTTATTACTTTTTCCCCCTAGAACTCGTAATATTACTACACTGGGACTTCACTGTTTTCCTGCCAAAACCCATACCACTAACTATTCCTAGTTTAAAGTCCTAACTGCTCCCTCCACTGCAGTTGCCAGTGCTACCATCCCAGACCTAGATAAGTGAACCCCATCCCTGGCATACTTGTCATTTCTGCCATAGAGGAGGTCCCAGTTGTCAATGAATATTACCGCATTTTCCTTACAGTATTTGTCCAGCCAGCAATTGACACCAATTGCCCTGGACAACCATTCATTTCCAACTCCTCCTTGGCAAAATACCACATATGACAGGGTTCCCACCCTTACTCCTAATTATTTCTATTGCTGACCTATACCTGCTAATCAGGTCTTCACTCCTACGTCTGCCAACATCGTTGCCCCCAGCACTGAGACAGATAATAGGATTGCTCCCATTACCTCTCATGATGTCATCCAGACGGCTAACAATATCCTCCATCCCAGCCCCAGGAAAGCAAACTCTCTGTCTCCTACTCCTGTCCTTCAAGCAGATCGCCCTATCCATATACCTAACTTGGCTATCCCCAACAACAACAATATTATTACCTTCCTTGGTGTCGTTCTTCGTGATGTTCCCAGTAGTCGACTCACATTCGTCGGGTAGCACTGAGAATGTATTAGATGTTTCCACAACAGTTTTCATGGCAGTCTCTTTCTTCTTCATCGTTACTACCTTTCCATACGTCTTCTTGATCGTCAACTTCGTTCCCTGCTGTCCAGCCACTGACCAGTTTCCCCTCTTGACCTGAGGACTCAAAACAGGAGGACTACTACGAATCTTCTTGTTTTCCTCGGTCAGTCGCCGAATCTCCATCTTCGCCATCCTCAATTCTTCCTTAAGCTGTTGGTAAAGTTGCTCGATGGAGGGCATCTTGCTTCAATTCGTAGACAGCGCGCAAACAGGTCTTCACATAGCTAAGTACACGTCACCACTGCGCAAAAGCCAACTCAATCAGGAGCTACTGCGCAGCACGTCCGCACGGCCCAATAGCGATGCGAACGCCTAGAAAGGGAGTGGGGCAATGAATGATGCCTAGGGCAATTGGTATAAATTGCTGGCTGGACAGGTACTGCAAGGAACTTGCAATCCCATTCATTGATAACTGGGACCTATTCTTTGGCAAACATAATATGTATGCAAGGGATGGGGTTCATCTCTCTGCGGATGGAGTGGTTGCAGTAGCCAATTCAGTTGAGAGGGTAATTGATGACTTGTCTAGGAATTTAAACTGATAGATTATAGAGGTATGGGTGCTTGTGGGAAACATTTACGCTGCAGCATTAGGGTTAAAAACAGCAGTTATTACCGGGATACCTCAGGAATATGTTTAAAAGACAATATTCAAAATAAAGTTGCTAGTAATGGCAAATCAATTGATCAACAAACAAAGAGGGCAACGAGTTACTAACTTCCTCAAGGTTTACTATACAAATAGTAGGAGTCTAAGAAATAAGATAGATGAGCTAAGATTACTTGCAAGTGTAGGTAATATAGATATTATTGGTATAACAGAGACCTGGTTCAACATGAAAGATAGAGATATGCCTTCTGAATGCAACATACAGGATTATGAACTATTCCACACTGATAGGGTCAACAGGAAGGGTGGTGGAGTGGCCATGTATGAGAGAGAAAATTTAAATTGTTGTCTTAGACATGATATAAGATTAGAAACATCGAACACAGAATCTGTTTGGCTACAGTTTCTCGAGGGACGTGACAAATTAATTTTGGGTGTGATTTATAGCCCCCCAAACCTTGACAGGGAGGGCAGTAAGCTGTTATGGGACGAAATTTATAAGGCATCTACATATGAAAATGTTGTGCTAATGGGAGATTCTAACTTTAGACAAACTGATTGGAACAATATGACAGGAAATCTTGAGTCTAGTGACTTTCTTGATACGGTTCAGGATTGCTTTTTAGAACAGGTTGTGACAGAACCAACTAGAGGAAACAGTCTGCTTGACTTGATTCTTCTCAACAAAGATTCACTAATTAATAATCTTGAGGTTAATGATGAGCTTAGGGAAAGTGATCACAAATCACTTAGTTACAATATATAATGGAATTACAAAGATAACTGCAATCAAATTTCTGTCACGGATTTTCGCTTGGCCGACTTCATGGGACTGAAAAATTACCTGTGTGGGCTAAATTGGGATGTCCTGACTATGGGTCAGGTAGATGATCTTGGTTGCCAATATGACGTTTTTCAGAGCATAGTTCTAGCTGCCCAGACAACTTTTCTTCCGAGTAGGGAAATTAGATCTTACAAAAATGATCCCAAATGGATGAACAATAGATAAAAACATTTCATTGGTCAAAAGAGAGGCATATATAGGCGTATCAGAAGAGGGGATGGGCAGTTAAGAAATCAATATATTAAATTAAAGAGAGAAATAAAGAAAGGAATAAGAAAAGCGAAAAGGGATTATGAGGCTAAGGTCGCAAGGGATTCAAAGACTAACAAAAAAGGGTTCTTTCATGTATACAGAATTATGATTAGGGACAAGATAAGGATATGTGTGAAATTCTCAATGCCTACTTCCTCTCAGTTTTCACTCATGAAAATACTAGCGATATTCCTGAAATAATAGATTATGTAGAACAGGATGATAATAAACTATGTACGATTGTAGTAACTAGTGACATGGTCCTCAGACAAATAGAGAAACTAAAACCTAACAAATCCCCAGGTCCTGATGAACTGTTTGCAAGGGTGTTAAAGGAATGTAAAGAGTTACTTAGCATACCTTTGGCTGATCTTTTTAACATATCACTACAAACTGGCATAGTGCCTGATAAGTGGAAAATGGCAATGGCTTCGAACTATAGACCAATAACCTTTCCCCCTAGTGGGGGAAAATTTTTTTAATCAAAAATTGCCGAACAATTTTTAACCCCTTGAAACAG
>NC_069409.1:3612785-3625285 GCF_026875155.1 Cherax quadricarinatus
TCTGCCATCTTGTATTGAATACTGTTACAGTGTTTGACAGGAAGAGAAATAATGCTGAATTCAGAAAATCCTTTGTAAGGAGGGTGAGAACGAGGGCGGAGGGCGCTAGAGGGCTCAGATTGCTTCACGGAATGAATGAGAAATGTGTGTCACCCGAGCATCGCCCCCTTATCGAAAAAGACAAAGGGACAGTAGTGACTAATGCATTCTTGAGTTAGACTAGTTCCATTATATAAGCCAGAAAACTCGCGGGAGAACTAATTATGCAGTGAAGTGTAACTGGTCTTCCTGTTGTGTATAATACCATGAAACTATGGACAAATGATGGAACTGAATAGTCAAGAGTAGTAGCGAGTGATTCCAGAACATTCCCGATGTAATGGTGAACATTAGTGCAACATTCTACGAGACACTCAAGCCTTCAGACCTTATCAAATCACTGATATCAGTCTTAAATGGTGCTGTCAACACCATAGCTTACATTACACGAGCAAGGTAAGTCTTAATTTTGCTAGTTGAGCCTATCATGAACTGCAGTCCTTGGGCAGATACAAGGTGAATAATGCAGTCCTTTACAAGGCCGTGAGGTGCTAGCGTTTGAGCCCTGACCAAGTGAGTACAACTCCTACTAAGCGTTTCAGATGAAATGCTGAAATATACTCTCCTTGGGGCAAATTATGTAATTAATAATCGTTATTCTACAGCTCATGTGTGGGTATAACACGATTCAAACGAAGGAGTCTTCTTGAAAGGGGTTACAGGAAGTCTGAATCATCATTGAAGTTAAGTATATTTAATTTTCTGTCGAAAAGTAAACTTGGCGGGTAAAAGTTCCCCATACGAATCATCAGAGATTCCAGCTCTCAGTTTTTCCATACTTAGTGCAGGGAACGATCTACAAATGTATTTGAAGCAATTTTCCCAAACTTAGGGGGAATTCAGGCCTAAAATTTTTTTTTTTTTATTTTTCGTTCGATTTCTTTCATTTTTTTTGTACGTAAAGAAGCACCTTTCAATAGTAATGTGACCAAGTTTCAATAAGATAGCTCAAAAAACAACTGAGAAAAAAATTATTTACTAATAATCATACATAATCATACATATTGCAAGGTACCGTCGAAGTGGGACTTGGAGAAGCTGTTTTGGCATTATCTACGCATAAAACAATGCTAAACTGTATTTCTAGTGGATTGCCGTTCTGTAATTTATC
This sequence comes from Cherax quadricarinatus, assembly GCF_026875155.1. Taxonomy (NCBI): domain Eukaryota; kingdom Metazoa; phylum Arthropoda; class Malacostraca; order Decapoda; family Parastacidae; genus Cherax; species Cherax quadricarinatus. The sequence goes on from NC_069409.1 coordinate 3,613,996, forward strand.
CTTTCTTCATTCTTAAAAAATAAATTTTGTATGTTTTTTGACTTTCAGCCAAATATCTGACTTTTGCCCTCACATAAATCAAAAACAAATTATGATATCTCAAAAAGCGATTTCCCCTAGCTTTTTAAAACAATCTTTCCTTTATGTTCTCTGTGAATTTCATTACATTCCTGCTATTATTAACTTAGTTACTTGCTCATATATGTGAATAACTTACTTCCGAGATAATCCACGAAACAGCCGGACCACCTTTTTTTTTTTTTTTCCGAGAAAATAACATTTTCTCAGTCTTATACTGCATTACGAGTGTATATCATAGTTAACCATGTTCGTTTTCTCTAATATAAGGACCCTGGAGGTGGGGAAAAGAGAATGTAAGCCCCTCTCTGAGAATGGGAATCTATTATTCCCGATTGGAGCGCTCGGAATATTCCATATATTATTCATTCTGGAGTATTTACCATACTTCTTTGTTATTTATATTGTTTATTATGTCATATTAGATCAATTGTGATAGATAAATAAGCCGTAGAAGCTATAATAGCGTTATATTGAGCCATATTCCCCGGCCACCCCCGAGACTGGAATTTTCCATGACGTCAGCAAGACTCAGCAAAATGGTGTCGGGAGGTTCCTGGTTGGTTGGAACTCTACGTATAAGTCCCACCCACTGTATTATGATACCAAATCGTCAATTATTATCTTAGAAAGAATAATACAGTAAATACACGAAAAAAAAAACGGAAAAAAAAAAATAAATTGACGACAGGTGAGCACACCTGTCGCGGGTGGTGACGTAACCCTAGGTGTATTTAAATGACCATAATTCCTTGTAGGAATGTCGTAGAACAATGATTCTGGTACCATTGTGTTGCCAGAGAGTTAAGCTATTTTTCTATAAGATTAACTCAGTTTGTGAATTTTTTTCGGAAAAAATTTTTCGTTCGTGTTTTCCCGGAATTCCCCCTTTTTTTAATGTCCAGTGGTGGCAGAATAATGTTATCCCTGGCAAACAATGGTTCATTAATGATATTCCTGTATCTACAGTAATGTTTTCTCGTGAAGGCCATGTCACTTTTGTCCAATGATCTGATTTCACCCTACTGCCCCACAAACAAATGAAACAAGAGTGCTGTGTATATCCTCTCTGCTGCCCAAGCAAGATGTTTACCATCTTCAGATCAACATACATTTTGATATCTTCGTATTCTTTAAGTTTTGTTTCTCCTGGGATATTATTGGCTGAAGTAAGGAAGGAGTTCAACCTCTTTTATCTGATAAGCTGGTATTTTAACTTCTTGTTGTAGTCAGGTCTTTCTTTTAGTCTTGAAGCTAGAAGTTCAGATGCTTGTTTTGACAGACCCTGGTCACATATCACATCATTGAGTTCTTTTAGGGGATCTGCTGGGGTGTTCAAATGCTTTAATTGAAAATTTACCAGCCAAGTCTACTTTATCCGACATAAACTGAAATATACATAACTTCAATATTGATTTAGACTTTTTGCAGCCGCATTAAAGAGGTCTTCTTCGCTTGAACCGTGGTAGCCCACCTCTGAGCTGTAGAATGACGAGTATAGTTAAGGTTAAGAGTGTGGTACGATACTCTCCTGAGTTTTGTGGATGGCTTGCACATTACGGTTTAGAACTGGTCAGCCCTAATTACCTTGTGTTTACTTAAGCTACATGCAAGATTAAGACTTACCTTGCTTGCATAATGCGAGCGTGTGATGCTGACTGCGCCACTTAGGTCAATATCGTTGTCATAGGGATGAATGTAGCGATGTCATGTGGAGAATGCTGCACTTGAATTCGTCACAACACATCTGAATTGTTCGTTGCAATCACTTACATGGTTACACCCGTCATTCTATACCAACACTTGTTCAAAGTTTCGTGGTATTTTCCACAACAGGAAGAACACGGATACGCAATAACACTGCATGATTAGCTGTACCGAGAATTTCCTGGCTTATGTAAGGGACCTAGTCTAACTTTCCTAGTTTCCTGAGAGTGTCAGAATGAACATGAGTCAAGAACACACTGGTCACTACTGTCTCTTTGTCTTTTGTTCTATAAGGAGGCAACGCCTTTGTGACACACATCCTCGTTCGTTCCTTGAAGCAATCTGCCCACTGCGCTCCACCCTCGTCTTCCCCACAAAGGATTTGTTAAACTCAGCTTGATTTCTCTCCCTTGCTAAACATTGCAACAGTATTTATTCAATGCAAGATGGAAGATTTCTTGTTATCTAGCTATAGACTAGAATTCTTAAGAGTTCCAACTTGTAGATAAAGTGGATGTAAGTTTTTTCTTAAATTTCCTGCTAAGGAGAAAGTAGTAATTACTCTAATTTAACTGTCCCTTGTAGCTGCAACAAAACTGGCAATGAGAGGATGGCGTGTCTCGTCGTGCTGGGACGAGCATGTGTGTTCAGTTAATCTGTTTGTGAGGAAGTAAGGGTCCATCAGCCTTTTCTGGAGGGGCTAAGTCCCCCAGAGGGTTGAAAGAGCCTGAAAGGGCTCAGAGATATCTCCTTTACTGGAGAATTTTCTCCACTTCATATTCACTTCCACTGTTATTATCTGTGTCACATCCTAAACACTGAGTTTCTTCAACATCTGATAATGGAAGGTCAGGCAGGGAACGTCTTTGCTGTGTGGCACAGGTCTCCTTGCTGACTCTAAATCAATATATTCCCAATTGACTTTCTTGTATTGATTGAAACTTTTCACATTCACCACAGAAATAAGAATCATTGTGGTGGTTCCTCGGCTCTCTCCACACCATAGGCACACCGATGTTTAAACTTTTCTTTTGCTAATTTATCCACTGTTGAGAGTATTCTACACAGGTTATGCAAACTGTTTGGGGAGCCCAAGTCTTGTTCTCCAAGTGCCACTCCAGAACAAGGAAGATAAGCCTATTTCATAACACCTGTGATAATTTGTTTCAGTAAAGAATATTCACCACAAATGTAGCAAAATGCACTGAGGTTGTTTAAGCAGGACCTTCTTTCGTTAAATATTAAATCATTTAAAAACCAAATTCTAATTTTATGAAAACTATTTGTATATACATGGTGTCACTACCTATACATAAACACACATTAAGGATAAGTTCCCTGTTAATTCTAGGGTAGGAATGAAATATCTCACAAACTAGAGCCAATCTGAAAAACCTACTACCATTTTCCAATTCAAGAACTTCAAAATACCCTAAATACCTTCAAATATCTTTGACAACGACTTTTTTTTTGTTGACCAGTGATATTAGACGTTGCAAATCCTATTATACAATGTACAAGTTGTGATGCGAGAAGTTGACAATATTTTCTATTACATTTCGACAGAAGATCATTATGCAGGTGCGCCCCAGATATAAGCCAACATGTTTGAGTGAACGCGCCAAGTTTGTCCGTATGTGGGTGGATGGCATGTCGCTGCGCGCTATTGCTCAGTCATCTGGCGTCAGCGTCTCCACGGTGTGCAGATGGATACACCGCTGGCTGAGGGAGGGAAACGTCTATACCAGACGATGCAAACACTTGCCTCGTAAAGAAAATGCAACATTCGATGCAGTGACTAGGAATACCACAATGTTACAGTTATCAGCGAATTTGATGCCTTGCGCACCTCTTCAACGCACTTGTGAGCTTAACCACGTTTTACACTACCCCAGTAGAAGTGCAGTAGGCCTATGCCCAAGATTTTTTTCTTAGTAAAACGTCCATTATTACGGACATCATGAATGTTACAGTGAAGTATTTTGCTGATAATTCAACCCCAACAAACCTTACGCAATAAGCGCTCATTAACCTATTCAAACTTACAAAATTAAAGTATAAGAACATAAGAAAGAAGGAACACTGCAACAGGCCTACTGACCCATGCGGAGCAGGTCCATTTCCCACCTCCCCGGATAAGACCAATGACCCACTCAAGGATGGAGCACTGTACCAGACCCAGCAGCACAAGATAGTCAGGTCTAACTCACACCCACCCACACCCACTCATGTATTTATCTAACCTATTTTTAAAACTACACAACGTTTTAGCCTCAGTAACTGTACTCGGGAGTTTGTTCCACTCATCCACAACTCTATTACCAAACCAGTGCTTTCCTATATCCTTCCTGAATCTGAATTTTTCCAACTTGAAACCATTGCTGCGAGTCCTGTCTTGGCTGGAAATTTTCAGCATGCTATTTACATCACCCTTTATTTATTCCTGCTTTAAATTTATACACCTCGATCAAATCCCCCCAAATTCTACGCCTTTCGAGAGAGTGCAGATTCAGGGCCCTCAGTCTATCCTCATAGGGAAGATTGCTGATACATGGGATCACCTTTGTCTTCCTCCTCTGTAAGTTTTCAAGAGCATTTATATCCATTCTGTAATACGGTGACCAGAACTGAGCAGCATAGTCTAAATGAGGCCTAACCAAGGATATATAGAGTTGAAGAACAACCTGAGGACTTCTGTTATTTATACTTCTAGATATGAAGCCGAGAATTCTGTTAGCTTTATTGCGAACACTAATGCACTGTTGTCTTGGTTTTAGATTACTGCTAACCAGAACTCCTAAATCCTTTTCGCAATCACTAGTACTAAGATCTACATTATTTAGTTTATATGTGGCATGGTTATTTAACTGTCCAACATTTAGAACTTTGCATATGTCAATATTAAAATGCATCTGCCACTTCTCCGACCATTGTATCAGTCTATTCAAATCATCCTGGAGTGCTCTAGTGTCCTCATTAGAATGAATTGGAGGCCTATTTTGGTGCCATCAGCAAATTTGCTTATGTCGCTATTTATTCCCTCATCTATGTCATTTATGTAAATTGTGAACAACAACGGGCCCAACACTGACCCCTGAGGAACACCACTTGTGACGTGCCCCCATTCTGATTTCTCCCCATTTATGCAAACTCTCTGCTGTCTATTTGTCAGACATGCCTCTACCCAGGAAAGAATTTCTCCTCCTATTCCTTGTGCCTTAAGTTTCCTCAATAGCCTCTGGTGCGGAACTCTATCGAAAGCCTTACTGAAGTCTATATACACAATATCATATTCATTACCATGATCTACCTCCTAAAACACCTTGGTGAAAAAAGTTAGTAAATTCGTAAGACAGGAACGCCCTTTGTAAAACCGTGTTGAGATTCATTAATCAATCGGTGATTGTCAAGATGGTTGCAAATTGCTTCGGCAATTATTGATTCAATAAATTTTCCCACTATGGAGGTAAGGCTTATTGGTCTATAGTTCGAAGCCATTTGCCATTTTCCACTTATCAGGCACTATGCCAGTTTGTAGTGATATGTTAAAAAGATCAGCCAAAGGTATGCTAAGTAACTCTTTACATTCCTTTAACACCCTTGCAAACAGTTCATCAGTACCTGGGGATTTGTTAGGTTTTAGTTTCTCTATTTGTCTGAGGACCATGTCACTAGTTACTGCAATCGTACATAGTTTATTATCATCCTGTTCTACATAATCTATTATTTCAGGAATATCGCTAGTATTTTCATGAGTGAAAACTGAGAGGAAGTAGGCACTGAGAATTTCACACATATCCTTATCACTGTCAGTGATCTGACCAGAGTTACTCTTAAGTGGGCCAATCTTGTCCCTAATCATACTTCTGTATACCTGAAAGAACCCTTTTTTGTTAGTCTCTGAATCCCTTGCGACCTTAGCCTCATAATCCCTTTTCGCTTTTCTTATTCCTTTCTTTATTTCTCTCTTTAATTTAATATATTGATTTCTTAACTGCCCATCCCCTCTTTTGATACGCCTATATATGCCTCTCTTTTGACCAATGAGATGTTTTTATCTATTGTTCATCCATTTGGGATCATTTTTGTTAGATCTAATTTCCCTACTCGGAACAAAAGTTGTCTGGACAGCTAGAACTATGCTCTGAAAAAACGTCATATTGGCAACCAAGATCATCTACTCACTGACCCATAGTCAGACATCCCAATTTTAGCCCACACAGGTAATTTTTCAGTCCCATAAAGTCGGCCAAGCGAAAATCCGTGACAGAGATTTGATTGCAGTTATCTTTGTAATTCCATTATATATTGTAACTAAGTGATTTGTGATCACTTTCCCTAAGCTCATCATTAACCTCAAGATTATTAATTAGTGAATCTTTGTTGAGAAGAATCAAGTCAAGCAGACTGTTTCCTCTAGTTGGTTCTGTCACAACCTGTTCTAAAAAGCAATCCTGAACCGTATCAAGAAAGTCACTAGACTCAAGATTTCCTGTCATATTGTTCCAATCAGTTTGTCTAAAGTTAGAATCTCCCATTATCACAACATTTTCATATCTAGATGCCTTAAAAATTTCGTCCCCAAAAAGCTTACTGCCCTCCCTAATAAGGTTTGGGGGGGGTATAAATCACACCCAAAATTAAATTTGTCAGTCCCTCGAGAAACTGTAGCCAAACAATTTTTTGTTTGATGTTTCTAATCTTTTTTCATGTCTAAACAACAATTTAAAATTTTTTCTCTCATACAGCCCACTCCCCCCACCCTTCCGTTCCCTATCATGTGAATAGTTCATAACCTGTTTTGCCTTCAAAGGGAATCTCTATCTTTTAGGGTTTAACCAGGTATCTGTTATAACCAAAAATTTATATTACCTAACTGCAAGTAATCTTACTCACTACTTTTTTCTTAACTCCTACTATTTTTAGTAAAACCCTTTAAAGGAAATTGTAAAATCGTTTCCCTCTTTGTTTTTTTGACAATTGATTTCCATTTTCAGCAACTTTATTTTGAAAAATTTTCTTTTAAACATATTCCTGAGGTATCCGTAATAACTGTTTTTTTAAACCCCAAAGCGCAGCGTAAATGTTTCCCACAAGCACCCATACCCTAAACTTTTAGTTTAAATTTCCCAACAAATCACTTACCCCCTCAACTGAATTTGGGTAAGCAACCACTCCTCCGCAAAGATGAAACCCCATCCCTTTCATACATATTACGTTTCCAAAGAAAGGTCCCATTATAAATGAAGGGGATTGAAAGTTCCTTCATCCCTTTCCCAGCCAGCAATTTAAAAAAATTGCCCTAGACACCATTCTTTGCCCCACTCCCTTTTAAAGGGCATTGCACGTTTTGGGGGCCGTGGGGGACGGGGCGAGTAGCTCCTGATTGAGTGGTTTTTGCGCAGGGGTGACGTGTACTTACTTTGAAGCCCTGTTTGCGCGCTCTCTAAAAAATGAAGCAAGATGCCCTCCATCGAGCAATTTTCCCAAACAGCTTAAGGAAAAAATTAGGATGGCGAAAAGGTTTTGGGGGGCGACTGCCCCGGGGGGAAACAAGAAGTTTTCTAGTAGCCCTCCTTTTTTGAGTCCTCAGGTCAAGAGGGGAAACGGGTTCGTGGCTGCACAGAGGGAACGAATTTGACGATCAAGAAACGAAGGGAAAAGGGTAGAAACAAAAGAAGAAAAAAGAGACTCCGTAAACGTTGTGGAAACATCTAAACTTCTCAGTGCTACCCGACAAAAAGTGATCGACTACTGGGAACATCACGAAAAAACCCACCAAGGAAGGTAAGGGAAAATATTTTTTTTTGGGGATAAAGTTAGGTACATGGATAGGGCGTTCTGTTTAAAGGGAAAGGGTGGGGAGACAGGAGAGTTTGCTTTCCTGGGGCGGGGGAGGGGGGTATTGTTACCTTGGGATGACACATGAGAGGTAAGGGAGCAATCCTTTATCTGTCTCAGTGCTGGGGGGAAACGTTTTTGGCGACGAGGAGTGAAGCCCGTTAAACGGATAGGTCAGCAATAGAAATAATTAGGAGTAAGGGTGGGAACCTGTTATGTGGTATTTTCCCAGGAGGGGGGTTGTAAAGAATGGTTGCCCGGGGAAATTGGTGTCTTTTCGGGCGGACAAAACTGTAAGGAAAATGGGGGGTAAAATTATTGACAACGGGGGCCCTTTCTTGGCAAAATGCAATATGCGGGGGATGGGGTTCATTATCTGGGTCTGGGGTGTAGCACTGGCAAAATGCAGTGGAGGGAGCAGTTTGGACTTTAAAATAGGAAAAGTTAGTTGGGATGGGTTTTTGGGAGGAAAACAGGAAGTTCCGGTAAATATTACGAGTTTTTAGGGGAAAAGTAATAAGCAAACGAGGTAGATATTGAAAAGCCCGGGACTTTGGGGATAAGGACAGTAAGGTTTAGTAAAAAAACAGAAAAGACAGGGAAGGTAAAGAGAAAAAGGTCTTTCAATGTTTTTATCTAATTGCTGTAGTGGGAATAAATGGCGAGTTGAGATTAGTTGCTAGTGCAGGTAACTTGATGTATTTGCCTTAACTGGAGTGGTTTAGTTCAAAAATTTGGGAAGCCTGCGGAAGTCTATTCAGGGTTTTTTAAAAGTTCCAAGTGATAGAAGTATCGGGGGGGGGGTGGGGTGGGATTTTTATGCCGGATCGCTTAACTGTTCATAAAAACGGGTTTAATCTGAAGTAACACATACACAGTCTGTTTTGGGTGAAAATTTTGGGGCAGAAAAATGTTTTTTTGGGGGATATACCGCCCCAAACTTGTGGGACCAAGGGGGACTACTTGGGAGGAAATTGTTAGGGCCCAAGGCCGATAAAGTGTAAATTTTAGGGACTTTAACTTTAGTCATATTTATTGGAATTTCTTGACTGGGAATTTTAAATCATACGACTTTTAGAAGTGTTCAGGATGTTTTTTGAAGCGTTTGTGAAGAACCTACAAGGGGAAAAAAACCTCTTACTTAGTTAGGCAAACAATGAAAACCCTTGTTAAAAATTTTTAAATTTCATAGGGAAAATGGGTGCTACGACCCCAAATCAATTCTTAGCATTTTAATGGGGAATACGAATAGGATAAATCGAACAGTCCCCCATTTTCGCTTAGAAAATTACGATGGGGTTAGAGAACCTTTCTCGTTGACTGGGGTAACGAAGAGAGCTTCAATTAAAAGTTTTTCTGAACATATACATGCTGCTCAAAGAAGTTTTCCCCTATAAAAAAATTATATCAAATAAAATGACCCCCAAAAAGGATGAATAATAGGCCAAATTTTCCCGGGCATAAGAAAGGAATTTTAGGCTACAAAAGAGGTGAGGGTCATCTTTTATATCAGTTATTGACATTAAGAGGGGGATTTAAAAGGGGATAATAAAAACTAAAAGGACTATGAAATAAAGTTGCTAGGGATTCTAAAACTAACCCCAAAAAAAATTTTTTTAGGTCTATAGAACAAAAGTTTTAAAATAAGATAGGTCCCCCTTAAAAAAACTTGGGGACCTTTGGCAAAAAGAAGAAATGTGTTGGATTTTTTTAAAAATTTTTTTCTCTGAGTTTTTACAAGGAAAGACACTAACAATATTCCAGTAATTAATTTTTTTTAGTGGGGTAAAAGAAAATTATGTAACATCACAGTCACTAGGAAATGGTGTGAAGCAGATAGGGAGCTGAAGCAAAATAAGTCGGGGTCCTGATAAGGTTTTTTCAAGGGTTTTTAAGGAATGCAAAATGGAACTCTGGAACCATTAATATATTTTTAATTTATCTCTTCAAAAAGGTGTGTGTCTGATATGTGGAAGATGGCTATGAATTTCCCTAATTTTAAACGGGGGCAAGTCGTTACCTTTAAATTACGCCAAAACCCTGACCTCAATTGTGGGAATTTATAGAGTCAATTATAGTCAGTTATAAGAAACCATCCGATAAACATGCTTGATTAATAATATCAGCATGGTTTACCAAAGGGCGGTTTGTCAACTAAATTTATAACTTTTTTCAGAAAAGCTTTGAGGTGTTGACCACGATAAAAAATTTGATATTTTTTACTTAGATTTTTGTAAGGCCCTTTTATTTGAGTTCTCACCTAACTGTTAAAGGGAAAATGGCGTCATGGCAATGGGGGAAAAATGCTTCGTGGATGGTATAGCTCAGACAGGAAGCGAGAGTGTCCTAAATGGGGTTAAATCGAGTGGGGATTGTAAGAAGTGGCGTTCACTGGGATCAGTTTGGGCCCGTTTTTGTTTATGATATATCAATGATCTTGATAGGGAATTACTGTGATATGAGCAAAATTCGCCGATGAAACCAAAGTAGGTAGGTAATTTATTCAAACGTGATGTTATGGAATTCAGGAGGATTTAAAAAAAACCTATTCTTTGGGCGAGAAGTGGGATGCGTTCAATGTAGATAAATGCAAGGTTTGAAGCTTGGGAGGCCCATAACCTAGTTCTTATAAGTTAAATGTGAAAACTTAGCCATCAGTTGCGAAAAAAGGGCTTGGGGGTTTGGTGGCAGCAACCTTTAAAAAAAAAACAGCAATGTGGAAAAAACCTTATGTACAGTTTAGGACATTTTTTAAAGGAAACGTTTCGCCACGAGTGGCTTCTTCAGTCCTAATACAGAGAAAAACTAAGAAAACACACATATTATATAGTGGCGGGAGTCAGGTGAGGTGATGCGTGGGTAGAGGTTGGTGGTAGTAGTAGTAGTAGTAGTAAGTAGTAGAGTAGTAGTAGTAGTAGTAATGGAACTAAGGAGGTGAGGCAAGAGAGGGACCTGCTGGCATCAAGTAACACCAGTTCCCAGGATGGGTAATATCCTCTTGCTTAGAAATTTTGAAATACTGTAACTACCGGATTTTTGCTTTATAGTGTTACTGACAGAAATTAGCGCAAAAATCCGGTAGTTACAGTATTTCAAAATTACTAAGCAAGAGGATATTACCTATCCTGGGAACTGGTGTTACTTGATGCCAGCAGGTCCCTCTCTTGCCTCACCTCCTTAGTTCCATTACTACTACTACTACTACTACCACCTCTACCCACGCATCACCTCACCTGACTCCCGCCACTATATATATGTGTGTTTTCTTAGTTTTCTCTGTATTAGGACTGAAGAAGCCACTCGTGGCGAAACGTTTCCTTTAATAAATGTCCTGAACTGTACATAAGTGTCTTTTTCCACATCTTGTCGGTATCACCATACCATTTCCTCAAGACAGCAATGCCTAAGCGTACGTAATAAGGCAAATAGATTACTGGGATTTATATTAAGAAGTGTAAGCAACAGAAGTCCAGAGGTCATACTGCAGCTTTATACATCATTAGTAAGGCCTCACCTAGATTATGCAGCTCTGTTCTGATCTCCATATTACAGAATGGACATAAATTCGTTAGAAAACATTCAGCGTAGGATGACTAAATTAATACATAGCATTAGAAATCTTCCTTATGAAGAAAGATTGAAGACTCTTAAGTTACATTCACTT
>NC_069409.1:3632785-3645372 GCF_026875155.1 Cherax quadricarinatus
TTTACTTTGGTGAGGAGGCCTAATATTTAATAACAAAAAAAAAAGGCACAATACCGTGACTGGAACGATACACAAATAACCCGCACATAAAAGAGAGAAGGCCTAATATTTATTTGTATTTTTTATAATATATAAATACAATTTTAAAATAACATTTTCTGTTGCTCTTGAACAGTCAAAAATGTACGAAAAGTATATGTGGTTCTTCTTGTCGGGGAACTTGCTGAGTCCTGCTATATAACAACTTTGGCCCAAATTTGGCTTTTATGCTATGTATTTCTCGTACTGCCGCTGTGCCTCTCTCCGGCTGAACTCCCTGTTTACCCGAGTCCTTTGATTCCTGTCAAAGGAATCGGGAAAGACTGATGAGTTGGACTTGGCCAAAAGCTTTGGCCTCTCCACACCTCCAGGTAAACAATGGGTTCACTCTGGTCTTCCCATTGTTTCTCTTGCTACTTGGCAGGAACTTCTCCTAGGTTGTGTCCCTTATCGTCTCCCAGACGTTCCAGTGGCCTGATATCATTTCCTAGAACGGCTTCTTTGCTCATGCTCTTCCTTCAGTTCCCTCACTGGCAGTTAATGTTCCTGCACCCAGTAACTTGCTCTTTCCATTGTGCTCTTGAACATTTCTGTCAACGGAATGGGCGCGCGTGTGTGAGTACTTACTTAATTGTACTCGTCTAAGTGTGGTTGCAGGGGTCGATTCACAGCTCCTGGCCATGCCTCTTCACTGGTAGTCATAGCTTTGTCATAGCTCTTCTTAAAGCTATGTATGGTACCTGCTTCCACAACCTTACTTTCAGACTATTACGCTTCTAGACATCTCTGTGACTGAAGAAATACTTCTAACATCCCTGTGACTCATCTATATCTTCAACTTCCAATTATGACCCCTCGTTTTTGTGTCTCATCTCTGGAACATCCTGTCCCTGTCCACCTTGTCGATTCCTCTCAGTATTTTATATGTCGTTATCATGTCTTCCCTATCCTTCCTCTCCTCCAGTGTCGTCAGGTCGAGTTCCCTTAACCTCCCTTTGTAGGACATGCCCTTAGCTCAGGGACTAGACCTGTTGCAAACCTTTGCACTTTCTCTAGTTTCCTGACGTGCATAGCCAGGTGTGGATTCCAAAGTGGAGCTGCATACTCCTATACCGGCCTGACGTACACGGTGTACAGGATTTGGAACGACTTCTAACTGAACTGTCGGAATATTATTCTTAAGTTCGCTAGTCACCCACATGCTGCAGCAGGCTTGTTCTCCTCATTAACTTCACATCGTCTGCAAACAGGGACACTCCTGAGTCTATTCATTTCATCATGTCGTCATTCTCGTGTGTGTATTTGTGTGTACTTAGCTAATTGTGGTTGCAGGGGTTGAGTTATAGTTCCTAGCTCCGCCTCTTCACTGGTCGCTACTAGGTCCACTCCTTGCACCATGAGCTTTATCATACCTCTTCTTAAAATTATATATGAATTCTTCTACAACTACATCACTTTCCAGACTATTCCACTTCCAGACAACTCAATGAATGAAGAAATTCTTCCTAACTGCTCCGTGAGTCATCTAAGTCTTCAACTTCCAATTGTAACCCCCTATTGCTGTGTCCCATCTCTGAAACATCCTTTCTCTGTCCACCTTGTCGATGCCTCTCAGTATTTTATATGTCGTTATCATGTTCATCCCCATTCCTCCTGTCCTCCAGTGTCGTGAGGTCGATTTTCCTTAACCTTTCCTCGTAGGACATTTCCCTTAGCTCCGGGATTATTCGTGTTGCAAACCTTTGCACTTTCTTTAATTTCTTGATGTGCCTAACCAGGTGTGGTATCCAAACTGGTCCTGCATACTTCAATATGGGCCTGACGCACACGGTGTATGAGTCTTGAAGGATTCCTTTCAGAGGTGTCTGAACGCTATTCCTTGGCGCCATGTGCTGCAGCAGTTATTTGGTTGATGTGCGCCTCAGGAGATATGCTCGGTATTATAATCACCACTGCATCCTTTTCGCTTGAGTTAGGTTTGCACCCTTTGAACCCATAGCATGTACTCTGTCTTCGGTTTTTGACATTTCCCAATCTTCATGACTTTTCTCTTCGTGGTTAAATTCAGGAGCCATTTGTTGAACCAGGTCTGCAGCTTGTCCAGATTCCTTTCTAGTCCTACCTGATCCCAGTGAGCTTGAATTCTCGGTATTAGCATCGCATCGTCAGGGAAACCTATTTATCTATCCCTTTCGTCATATACCAGAAAAAGCACCGATCTTAGAACTGACCCTTGTGGAACCCTGTTAGTAACTTGAGCTCACTCTGACATCTTGTCACGTACCATCACTCGTTGTATCTTCCTGTCAGGTATGCCCTGATCTATTGCAGTGATTTTCCTGTTATTCCTGCTACTTCAATTAGCTGTTGTTCTAATCTCTTATGTACAATTCTGTCGAAAGCCTTCTTACAGTCCAAGGAAATGCAGTGTACTCAACCCCTTCTCTCTCTAAATAACACAAAAGACAATACCGTGACTGGAACAATACACAGATAACCCGCACATAGAAGAGAGGAGCTTACCACGACGTTTCGGTCCGATTTGGACCATTTACAAAGTCACACTAACGAAAAGTAGAGAAGGAGTGAGTATATATAGGTAGGTGGTGGCAGTGGTAGTAGTGGAGGTAGAAGGCAGCAGAGGGGAAGGTAGTATGGAGGAGGAGGAGGAGGAGGAGCTAGTCAGATACTGAGAAAGAGGAGCACTACAAGGGAGCAGGTGCCCACAGAGGGTAAGAGCAAGAACACAGAGGGGAAAATAAATAAAAAATGAAGGAACAAATACCCAAGGCAGAAGAAAGACAACCCAAGGGAGAAAAAGGAATGAGGAAAGGGGAAGAAGGAGAAGAAGAAAACGTAAAAGGAATCAGGTTAAGTCACCGGTGTTCTGAAGTTTGGAGCATTTTACAATGTAGTGGGAAAGGAAGACATATACAGAGATGAAGCCAGGACTAAGATTCATACAAGGAAAGTTGTGCATTAGGCAGGATTCAACCAGACGGCGACTGTAAAAGTTGGAAATTGGGAAGACAGATTTAGCAGAAGACCAGAGAATAGAATGGCTGTGATCTCTGACGTGACAAAAAGAGTGCCGGCAAGCCTAACACTACTTTTGTGCTCCCTAAGTCTGTGTGTGTTGTGTACTCTCTCTCTCTGTCTCTCCCCTCTCTGAAACTTTGCTGGTTATTGTGTATAACCTCATTCCTTTCTAGGTTGCTCCACCATTCTTCTCCTTGTAATCTCGATGGCTCTACCTACTATACATGTCAGTAACAATGATCTGTAGTTTAAAGCAGCATGTCTCTCTCCTTTCTTGAAAACTGGGACTACATTTGCTGTCTTCGTTACCTTAAGTAGTTGCCTTCTTACGATAATTTTTTTAAGATTGTTATTAGTGGCACACACAGTGCGTCTGCTCCCTCTCTCGTGACCCACTGAGAAATGTTTTCTGGGCTCACCGCCTTTGATGTATCTAGTTCACTAATCAGTCTCTTCACTTCGTCCTCGGTTGTGTGTAGTGTCTGACACTTGTTGGTGTACTCTACCACACTTCTTGGTCCTTTTTTTTGTGATCTTCCTTCCCTCCTTCCTTCCTCAGTTGATTACCTGGTCCTTATCTTTTGTTTTCCTCTTGATGTGACTGTATGACAACTTTGGGTCATATTTGTTTATTAATGCTATATTATTCTAGTATTGCTGCTGGGTCTCCTTCCTGTTAGCTTTACAATGTATTAGTTGCTCAGGACCATATGTACACTGGCTCCGAGGGGCCTTTCATATGTTATATCCATATTCTCTTCTCTCTGGTTGTGTCCCTAACATGTTCGTGCATGAGGTTTGCCAGTACCACCTCTTTCATCTTAATAAGAACATAAGAGCATAAGAAAAGAGGAACACTGCAATAGGCCTGTTGGCCCATACTAGGCAGGTCCTTTACAATCCATCCCACTAACAAAACATTTGCCCAACCAATTTTTAATGCCACCCAGTAAATAAGCTATGTTTATGCTATCCACTCATGCAAGTCCCACTCAAATCCAACCCCTCTCACTCATGCATTTATCCAACCTAAATTTGAAACTACCCAAGGTTTTAGCCTCAATAACCCACCTAGGTAAACTGTTCCACTCAACACCTACCCTATTTCCAAACCATTACTTTCCTGTATCCTTTCTAAATCTAAACTTGTCTAATTTGAATCCATTACTGCGGGTTCTCTCTTGAAGAGATATCCTCAAGACGTGGTGACGTGTACTTAGCTCACAGTGGTGACGTGTACTTAGCTCAGTGGTGACGTGTACTTAGCTCAGTGGTGACGTGTACTTAGCTCAGTGGTGACGTGTACTCAGCTCTGTGAAGACCTGTTTGTGTGCTCTCTGTGAATCTGAACCAGGATGCCGTCTCTTGAGCAACTTTACCAGCAGCTGAGAGAAGAGCTCAGAGTTGCTAAGATGAAGATACGGCGATTAACGGAGGAGAACAAGAGGATTCGTAGTAATCCTCCTGTTCTGATTCCCCAGGTTAAGAGGGGAGCTTGGTCAGTGGCCGGGCAACATGGAACCAAGCTGAAGATCAAGAAAACAACCACTGTGAAAGAGTAGGGATATTCCAAGCACTTTCGTGACTACTCACTTTCGTGACTACTCACGAAAGTGCTTGGAATTTCACTACTCTTTCACAGTAGTTGTTTTGCATATTTTAAAATCACCTGTTTATCGTGATCTTATTGCATATATATATATATATATATATATATATATATATATATATATATATATATATATATATATATATATATATATATATATATATATATATATATATAATATATATATATATATATATATATATATGTATATATATATATATATATATATATTATATATATATATATTATATATATATATATATATATATATATATATATATATATAAAGTTTATTACGGTCAAACTGGTAAAAGTCTCGAACCAAGATTAAAACAACATAAATATAGCATTAAATCTGGAAAAATTTCCCAAATGCTCTTTTTATTCATGTGAAAATTTTTAACCATCCAATTGTTTTTTCAAAAAGTTGAAAATTTTTGTATAAGAAATTCCATGGCGACGGAATAAAATTTGAATCTTGTTTTCAAAAAAAAACTTTTTTTGAAAATAATGTGAATATTTTCCTTTTTTTATATAAATTAGACCCCATTTAAAAAATAATGGATGTGCTGTGTTGCACCTCCAGTGTTTGATGTCATCAACGATTTTTCCTGTTGTTGCATCTTTTGCCTCGACGTTTTTTCAATAAAACAGATTATTGAGCTGCGGGAAGAGGGGGTTTTAATCTAGACATAACTCTTCTTTAGTTACATTTGGAAACAAATCCCAGAACAAAGTATCCCAGTCTTCAAAATTTGGGTTTCCCCAACTTTTTTGCTTAAATCTCTCTTTCTCAATAAAATTTATAAGCTAAAATACGGCTGTCTTCTTTAAAAAAGCCCCGAGCTTCTCAGAAAAGTTTTGACTCATATCAGCTACATTTTAAACTATTAACTGCAAAAAAAAGACCAGTCATGTCTTAAACGGGGAAAAAAATTTAAAATAATTTTATTTTTGGTGAGGGGCCAAAATTTTAATAAAAAAAAAAAAAAAGGCACAATACCTTTACGGGAACGATACACAAATAACCCGCACATAAAAGAGAAAAGGGCCCTAATATTTATTTGTTTTTTTTTTATAAATATAAATAAAATTTTTAAAAAAAATTTTTCTGTTGCTCTTGAACAGCCCCAAAAAGACGAAAAGTATAGGGGGTTCTTCTTGTGGGGGGAACTTGCTCGTCCCTAATAACAATTTTGGCCCAAAATTTGGGTTTTTATGCTATGTTTTCTCGTCCCTGCCGCTGTGCCTCTCTCCGCTGAATCCTGTTTACCCGATCCTTTGATTCCTGTAAAAGGGAAATGGGGAAAGACGTGATTTTGGACTTGGCCAAAAGCTTTGGCCTCTCCACACCTCCGGTAAACAAGGGTTCACTCTGGTCTTCCCCATTTTTTTCCTTGCTACTTGGCGGGAACTTCCCTAGGTTGTGCCCTTTTCTCCTCTCCCGACGTTCCGTGGCCGATATCATTTCCAGAAGGGGCTTCTTTGCTCTCTCTCCTTCATTTTCCCTCACGGGCAAAATTTTCCTGCACCCAGAAAACTTGCTTTTTTCCTTTGGGCTCTGAACATTCTGTCTAGGGAAAAGGGCGCGCGTGTGTGAGTACTTCTTAATTGTACCGTCTAAGTGGGTTGAGGGGTCGAGCCCAGCCCTGGCCATGCCTTTTCACTGGTACCCATTAAGTCCTCTCTCTCCCTTCTCCATGAGCTTTGTCATAGCTCTTCTTAAAGCTAGTATGGTACAGTTTCCCCAAAACCCTTATTTCAGACTTTTACGTTTCTTGACATCTCTGTGACGAAGAAATACTTCTAACATCCCTGTGACTCATCTATACTTCAACTCCAATTATGACCCCTTTTTTTTTTGTGTCTCACTCGGAACATCCTGTCCCTGTCCCCCTTTGTCGATTCCTCTCATATTTATGTCGATAAAGTTTTCCCCTATCCTTCCTCTCCTCCAGTCGTCAGGTCGAGTTCCCTTAACCCCTTTGTGGACTGCCCTTAGCTCAGGGACTAGACCTTTTGCAAATTTTTGCACTTTCTCTTTTTCCTGACGGCATGGCCAGGTTGTTTCCAAAAGGGGGAGCTCATACTCCAATCCCGGGCCTACTACAGGGTGACAGGATTGGAACGACTTCAACGAACTGTCGGAATATTATTTTTAATTCGCAGTCCCCACATGCTGCAGCGGGCTTGTTCTCCTCATTAATTTCACATCGTCTGCAAACAGGGACACTCCTGATCATATTTCATCGTCGTCTTTCCGTGTGGATTTGTGTGTACTTGCTAATTGTGTTGCAGGGGTCGATTTTATATTCCCCTAGCCCCCTCTTCCGGTCGTACTGGGTTTCCACCCTTGCACCATGAGCTTTACATACCTCTTTAAAATTATTATAATTCTTCACAACTAATCCTTTCCAGACTATTCCACCCAGACAAATCAATGAATGAAGAAATTTTTCCAACGCTCCGTAGTCACAAGTCTTCAAATTTCCAATTTAACCCCCTATTTCTGTTCCCATCTCTGAAAAATCCTTTCTCTGTCCACCTTGTCGATGCCTCTCAGTATTTTTTTTTGCGTTATCAGTCTCCCCATTCCCCTGTCATCCAGTGTCGTGAGTCGATTTTCCTTAAACCTTTCCCCGTAGGACTTTCCCTTAGCCCGGGAATATTCGTGTTGCAAACCTTTGCACTTTTTTAATTTTTTTATGTGCCCAACCGGTGTGGTATCCAAACTGGGCCTCATACTTTAAAATGGGCCGCGCCACGGTGTATGATCTTGAAGGATTCCTTCAAAAGGGGTTCTGAACGCTATTCCTTGCGCCATGTGCTGCACTTATTTGGTTGAGTCCCCAGGAGAATGCTCGGTATTATAATCACCACTGCATTTTCCTTTTTTTGCTTTATTGGTTTTTCACCCTTTTAAACCCCAAACTGTACTCTGTCTTTTGGTTTTTGACATTTCCCAATCTTCAGATTTTCTCTCGGGTTAAATTTAGGAGCCATTTTTTGAACCAGGCTGAGCTTGTCCAATTTCCCTTTTTATCCTACCTGCCCATAGCTTTAATTCTCGGTATTAGCACCTCGTCAGGGAAAACCCATTTATCTATCCCTTTGTCATATACCAGAAAAAGCACCGATCTTTAAAAGACCCTTGTGGGAAACCCGTTTAGAACTTGAGCTCACTCTACATCTTTGCCCCCCCCCGTACCATCACTCGTGACTTTCCGTCAGGTAGCCCCACTATTTGCAGTGATTTTCCCCGTTTTACCGCACTTTTATTAGCTGTTTTTTAATCCTTTTGTACAATTTTGTCGAAAACCTCTTAATCCAAGGAAAGCAGTGTACTCAACCCCTTCCCCTCTCTAAAAAAACACAAAAGACAAAACCGTGACTGGAACAAACCAAAAACCCCCCCCATAAAGAGAGAGCTTACCACGCGTTTTTCGGGGCCGATTTGGACCATTTACAAAGTCCCACAACGAAAAATAGAGAAGGATGAGTATATATAGGAGGGGGGTGCAAAGGGGATAGTGGGGGGAGAAAGCAGCAAGGGGGAAAGGGATTTTGGAGGAGGGGGAGGGGGAGGGGCAGTCAGATACGAGAATGAGGAGCACACAAGGGAGCAGGTGCCCACAGAGGGTAAGAGCAAGAAAACAGAGGGGAAAATAAATAAAAAATGAAGAACAAATACCCAAGGGAAAGAAAGACAACCCAAAGGGGGAAAAAAAGGGAAAGAGGGAAAGGGGAAGAAGGAAAAAGAAAACGTAAAAGGGAAACAGGTTAAGTCACCGGGTTTTGAAGTTTGGGGCATTTTACAATGTATGGGAAAGAAGACATAACAGAGATGAAGAGACAAGATTTTACAAGGAAAGTTGTGCATTGGCAGGATTCAACCCGACGGGGGACTGTAAAAGTTGAAAAGGGGAAAACAGATTTTGCAAAGACCAGAGAAAAAGAATGGCTGGATCTCGACGTGGGCGAAAAAAGTGTCGGCAAAAGCCCAACACACTTTTGTGCTCCCAAAAATCTGTGTGTGTTTTACTTCTCTCCTGTCTCTCCCCCTCTGAAACTTGCTGGGTTTTTGTGTATAACCCATTCCTTTTTAGGTTGCCCCCATTCTTCTCCTTTTAAACTCATGGCTCTACCCACAACATGCAGTAAAAATGATCTGAGTTTAAAGCAGCATGTCTCCTCCTTTCTTGAAAACGGGACTACATTTGGGCTGTCTTCGTTACCTTAAGTAGTTGCCTTCTTACGATAATTTTTTAAGATTGTTATTAGGGGCACACACAGTGCGTCTGCCCTCTCTCATGACCCACTGAAAATTTTTTCTGGGCTCACCGCCTTTGTGTATCTAGTTCACTAATCAGTCCTTCACTTCGTCCTGGGTTGTGTGTAGTGTCTGACACTTGTTGTGTACTCTACCACACTTCTTGGTCCTTTTTTTTGTGAATCTTCCTTCCCTCCTTCCTTCCTCAGTTGATTACCTGGTCCTTATCTTTTTTTTCCTCTTAAAGTGACTGTAAGACAACTTTGGGTCATATTTGTTTATTAATGCTAATAATTCTAAGTATTGCTGCTGGGTCTCCTTCCTTTAGCTTTACAATGTATTAGTTGCTCAGGACCATATTACACTGGCCCGAGGGGCCTTTCAATGTTATATCCACATTCTCTTCTCTCGGGTTGTGTCCCTAACATGGTTCGTGCATGAGGTTTGCCAGTACCACCTCTTCATCTAATAAGAACTAAGAGCATAAGAAAAGAGGAACACTGCAATAGGCCTTTGCCCATACTAGGCAGGTCCTTTACAATCCATCCCACTAACAAAACATTTGCCCAACCAATTTTTTAATGCCACCCAGTAAATAAGCTATGTTAAGCTATCCACTCTGCAAGTCCCACTCAAATCCAACCCCTCTCACTCATGCATTTATCCAACCTAAAATTTGAAACTACCCAAGGTTTTTAGCCTCAATAACCCACCTAGAAACTGTTCCACTCAACACCTACCCTATTTCCAAACCATTACTTTCCTGTATCCTTTCTAAATCTAAACTTGTCTAATTTGAATCCATTACTGCGGGTTCTCTCTTGAAGAGATATCCTCAAGACGTGGTGACGTGTACTTAGCTCACAGTGGTGACGTGTACTTAGCTCAGTGGTGACGTGTACTTAGCTCAGTGGTGACGTGTACTTAGCTCAGTGGTGACGTGTACTCAGCTCTGTGAAGACCTGTTTGTGTGCTCTCTGTGAATCTGAACCAGGATGCCCTCTCTTGAGCAACTTTACCAGCAGCTGAGAGAAGAGCTCAGAGTTGCTAAGATGAAGATACGGCGATTAACGGAGGAGAACAAGATGATTCGTAGTAATCCTCCTGTTCTGATTCCCCAGGTTAAGAGGGGAGCTTGGTCAGTGGCCGGGCAACATGGAACCAAGCTGAAGATCAAGAAAACGGTTGGAGAGGCAGAAACAACGAGAAACCAGAACACTACCGTGGAAACTTCCAACCCATTCTCGGTGCTACCTGACGAATGTGAGTGTTCTACTGGAATGCCCACAACAGCCCAAAGAAGCATTGGCAGACGTGAGTGAGACATCCTAGAAACCCCAACGAAGACCATCGAGAACGTCTTGACGAATTCTACAAGTGGTGTAATGCTACCTGGCGAATGTGAGTCGACTACTCGCAGCATCACGACGGACGACGCCAAGGAAGGTAAAAACATTGTTGTTGTTGGGGATAGCCAGATTAGGTACATGGATAGGACATTCTGCTTGAAGGATAGGAGTAGGAGGCAGAGAGTGTGTTTTCCTGGGGCTGGGATGAAGGATATTGTTAGCATCTGGATGACATCATGATAGGTAATGGGAGCAATCCTATTATCTGTCTCAGTGCTGGAGGCAACGATGTTGGCAGACGTAGGAGTGAGGACCTGATTAGCAGGTATAGGTCAGCAGTAGAGATAATTAGGAGGAAGGGTGGGAAACCTGTCATATGTGGCATTTTGCCAAGGAGAGGAGTTGGAAATGAATGGTCGTCCAGAGCAATTGGTGTCAATTGCTGGCTGGACAAATACTGTAAGGAAAATGCAGTAACATTCATTGACAACTGGAACCTCTTCTATGGCAGAAATGACATGTATGCCAGGGATAGGGTTCACTTATCTAGGTGTGGGGTGGGAGCACTGGCCAACGCAGTGGAGGGAGCTGTTAGGTCTTTAAACTAGGAATAGTTAGTGGTATGGGTTTTTGCGAGAAAATGTGAAGTCTCAGGGTAGTAACTTGAGTACTAGGAGAACTAGTAATAGGCAAAATGAGGTGGATATTGGAAAGCCAGTGGCACTAATTGACAAGGACAGTAATAGGTTTAGTGGAATAACAGAAAGGAGCAGGAAGGGTAAAGAGAGAGGAGGGTCTTTAAGTATTTATTACACAAATAGTTGCAGTGCTAGGAATAAGATGGACGAGTTGAGACTAGTTGCTAGTGCAGGTAACATAGATGTATTTGCCATTACTGAGACGTGGTTTAATTCAAAAAGTCTGGACATGCCTGCAGAATGTCACATTCAGGGTTTTAAATTGTTCCAAGTAGATAGAAGTATCGGGAAGGGGGGTGTGGCATTGTATGTCCGAGATCGCTTGAAATGTTGCATAAAAACGGGTATTAAGTCTGAAGTAACACATACAGAGTCTGTTTGGATAGAATTTTCAGAGGAGCATGAAAAATTAATTTTAGGTGTGATATACCGTCCCCCAAATTTAGATAGGGACCAGGGGAGACTACTATGGGAGGAAATTGTTAGGGCCACAAGGCACGATAATGTAGTAATTCTAGGAGACTTTAACTTTAGTCATATTGATTGGAATTTCTTGACTGGGAATTTAGAATCATACGACTTCTTAGAAGTAGTTCAGGATTGTTTTCTGAAGAAGTTTGTGACAGAACCTACAAGGGGAAATAACCTGCTTGACTTAGTTCTGGCAAACAATGAATCACTTGTTAATAATTTAGAAGTTTCAGAGGAACTGGGTGCTAGCGACCACAAATCAATTACATTTAGAATTGAATGGAAGTATGATAGTAGGGATAACTCAATAACAGTCCCAGATTTTCGCTTAGCAGATTACGATGGGCTTAGAGAACACTTATCATCTGTTGACTGGGGTAACGAAGAGAGCTATCAATATGACAGTTTTCTGAACACAATACATGCTGCTCAAAGAAGGTTTATCCCTTATAAAGAAATTAGATCAAATAGAAATGACCCAAAATGGATGAATAATAGGCTGAAATATCTACTAGGGCATAAGAAAGGAATTTATAGGCGTATCAAAAGAGGCGAGGGTCTTCTTATGAATCAGTATATTGACATTAAGAGGGACATTAAAAAGGGGATAAGAAAAGCTAAAAGGGACTATGAAATTAAAGTTGCTAGGGATTCTAAAACTAACCCAAAAAGTTTTTTCCAGGTATATAGAACAAAAGTCAGAGATAAGATAGGTCCCCTTAAAAATAACTATGGGCATCTTACTGACAAAGAGAATGAAATGTGCTCGATTTTAAATAATTATTTTCTCTCGGCTTTTACACAGGAAGACACTAGTAATATTCCGGTAATCAATTTTTATAGTGGGCCAGAAGAAGATAAATTATGTAACATCACAGTCACTAGTGAAATGGTTGTGAAGCAGATAGACCGACTGAAGCAAAATAAGTCACCGGGTCCTGATGAGGTTTTTTCAAGGGTTCTAAAGGAATGCAAAATGGAAGTCTGTGAACCATTAACTAATATTTTTAATTTATCTCTTCAAACAGGTGTAGTGTCTGATATGTGGAAGAGGCTAATGTAATTTCCCATTTTTAAAAAAAGGGACAAGTCGTTACCGCAAATTACCGCCC
>NC_069409.1:3645872-3679056 GCF_026875155.1 Cherax quadricarinatus
TGAGTTAGACTTCAGGATGTACATGTTTATAGAGGGGCCAAGATATTCAGTCATTTTCTAGTTGTAGCTACACGGAGAGAAAAAGGGTAGAGGGGGATACAAAAATAGAAGCATCAGGGAAGGGAAAAGTAAAGGTTTATAAAAAAAAAGAGGAGGCATTAGGGTAAATAAAAACATTTTGGGAGGATAGTGGCAAATGAAGATAGGCAATGGGGGTCGAAGAGGAATGGGTTGGGTTTAAAAATGTATGTTAGAGTGTTCAGCAAAAGTTTGTGGTTACAGGAAAGTGGGTGCAGGAGGGGAAGGGGAGCGATTGGTGGAATGATGATTAAAAAGAGTAAAAAAGGGGAGAAAAAGTTGAAATTTGAGAAGTTTTTCCAAAAGTAGAAGGATGAAAGGGGGAAGAGTATAGGGAGAAAAAAGAGAGAGGTTAAGAGAGGGGGTGAGCAAGTAAAAAAGAGAGAAATAGAGGAGGGGGTGAGCTGTTATCAAAAAAATTTTTGTTGAAAAAAAGAAAAAGTTTTGGAGTGAGATTAACAATTTAAGGAACCCTAGAGAAAAAAAGGATTTGTCATTAAAAATGGGAGAGGAGAGTTTTTTAAATTTGGAGAGTTAGAGGTTTTGGGGAAGAGGAGGGAATATTTTGAGGAATTGTTAAATGTTGATGAAGAAGGGGAAGCTGTGTTTCGTGTATAGGGCAAGGAGAATAACATCTTGTAGGAGTGAGGAAGACCAGTTGTGGTGTGGGGGAATTTTCGTGAGGCAGGGGAAAAATGAAAGGGGGTAAGGCAGGGGGATTGAGGGGGATAAAGATAGAAATTTTAAAAAAGAGGGGGGGATATGTTTTGGAGTGGTTGGTGAAATTGTTTAAAAAAATTGTATGAAGAGGGTAAGGGACCTAGGGATTGGCAGGAGCACATAGTTCCTTTGTATAAAGGCAAAGGGGAAAAAAGAGATGCAAAAATTATAGGGGGTAAGTCTGTTGGTGTCCTGGTAAAGTGTATGGTAGAGTTAAAATTTGAAAAAATTTAAAGAGTAAGACGGAGAATAGGAAGCAATGAAAAGGAGGCTTTGGGAAAGGTAGGGGTGTTGGACCAGTGTTTACAGTGAAACATTTTTAAAGTGAACAGTATTTGATAAGGCTAAGGGTCTTTGTGGCATTTATGGATTTGGAAAAAAAGGCGTAGACGGGTGGATGGGGGGGAATTTGCAGATGTTGAAAGTGTATGGGTGGGAGGTAGGTTACTGAAAGCAGTAAAGATTTTTTTTACGGGGATAGTGAGGCCAAGTTAGAGTATTAGAAAAGGGGGAAAATTTTTTTTTCCCAGTAAAAGTAGGCCTTAGACAAGGATGTGTGATGTCCCCGTGGTTGTTTTAATATATTTATGAGGGGGGTTGTAAGAGAAGAAAAGCGGGGTTTTGGGCAAGAGGGTGGAGTTAAAAGATAAAAGAATACACACGGGTGGGGTTGTCACAGCTGCTCTTTGCGATGACACTGTGCTTTGGGGGGAATTCTGAAGGAAGCTGCAAGATTGGTGATGAATTTGGTAGGGTGTGCAAAAGAAAAAAATTAAAGGGGAATACAGGAAAGAGTAAGGTTATGAGGATAACAAAAAGATTTGGTGATAAAAAAAATTGAATATCAAAATTGAGGGAGAGAGTATGGAGGGGTGAACGTATTCAGATATTGGGAGTGGAGTGTTTTGCGGTGGGGGCTTTAAAGATGAGGTGAATCATAAATTTATGAGGGGAAAAAGGTGGTGGGGCACTTAGGAGTCTTGGGACGAGAACTTTGTCCTTTGGGGCAAAGAGGGGAATGATAGAGTATATTTTACCAACGCTCTTTATGGGTGGAAGCATGGGGGATGAAAGTTGCAGCGAGGAGAAGGCTGGAGGGATGGGGGTGTCATGTCTGAGGGGAATGGGTGGGTGGAAAATAAAGCAGAAATTTGTAGTTTGGAAGTTAGGAGGAGGCGGGATTACCAAAACTGTTTCCGAGGGGTGAGGAAGGGTTGTTTAGGTGGTTCGGAATGTAAGGGGAATGGAGCGAAACAGAAACTTTAAGAGTGATCATTGTAGTGGAAGGAAGGGGGGTGGGGTCGGCCTAGGAAGGGTTTGGGGGGAGGGGGTTTAAAAGGGGTTTTGTGTGCAGGGGTTGGGCTTCCCCAGGCATTCGTGAGCGTGTTTGATAGGGTGAATGGGGACAAATGGTTTTTTTAAAACTTGACGTGCTGTTGGGAGTGTGAGCAAAGTAACATTTATGAAGGGATCAGGGGAAACGGGAGGCCGGGCTTGAGTCCTGAGATGGGAAGTACATGCCTGCATTGAAGGAGGGGTGTTAATTTGCAGTTTAAAAAAATGTAGTGTAAAGCACCCCCTTTTGGCAGAAGTGATGGAGTGAATGATGGTAAATTTTTCTTTTTCGGGGCCCCCCTGCCTTGGGGGGAATCGGCCCCGTGTGATAATAAAAAAATAAAAAAATAAATATATATATATTTTTATATTAATATATATATATATATATTTTATATATATTATATAAATATATATATATATATAATATTATAATAAAAATGTTTTATTTGACTCCTCTGCAAAAGCAGTGATTAAAGTTTTGGGGTGTGGTGAAAATGTTGAATGATGAGAAAGATTTTCTTTTTGGGGATTTTCTTTCTTTTTTGGGACACCCTGCCTCGTTGGGAGACGACCAACTTGTTGAAAAAATATATATATATATGTATGTATATATATATATATATATATATATATATATATATATATATATATATATATTTATACATATAAAAAATTATACATTATATATATATATATATATATATATTTTATATAAAAATATATATATATATATATACTATTATATATATATAATTTTAATATATATATATATACATGTATGTATATATATATTATATATATAAATATATATATATATATATATATATATATATATATATTATTATATATATATTATATTATATATATATATATATATACATATAAAATATATATATATATATATAAAATATATATATTATATATATATATAATGTGTATATATACATATATATAATATATATATATTATTATTATATATATATATATATATATATATATATATATATTAAATATAATATATATATATATATTAAACATATGTATATTATATTATATATTATATATATATATATATATATATATATATATTTTATATATATATTTTATATTTTTATATATATATATATATATATATGTCGTGCCGAATATGTAAAACTGGTCAATTAGCAAGAACTCATTTAAAATTAAGTCGTTTCTAAAAATTTTCTCTTATACGTTTAAAGATACATTTTTTTCATTAACGTTAATGTAAAAATTTATAATTTTGCACCAAAAGAATCTTAGAAAACTTACCTAACCTTATTAAAACAAGCGCAATTTATTTTAGCCTAATCCAACTAAATATATTTTAGATACGTTTACGAATTTAAACTAAAAAAATACAGGAGATATTTTTTTCTCGTTAGGTTCAGAATGAATTTACCAAAATTTATTGAAAACCAAAATTTTGCTTGTCCTATATGGCAAGATGAGCGTTGCTATTTAACCCAAAGATCGCAAAGTTCTCTATTCGGCACGACATATATAATATAAAATATATATTTATATATATATATATTATTTATATATATTTTTTAAATTATATTTTATATTTATATATATATTATATATATATAAAATATATATATAATAAAAAAATATATTTAAATAATATATATATATTATATATATATTAATTTTTAATATATATATTTATATATTATATTAAATATATATATATATATTATATGCAAAACAACCACTGTAAAAAGGTAGTGTATTCCAAGCGCTTTCGGACTACTCACGAAAGTGTTTGGGAAATTTTCACTACTCTTTCCAGTAGTTTTTTTGAATTTTAAAATACCTTTTAAACCGTGATTTTTGCATATATTTTTATTATATAATATAATTATATATTTTATATATTATATATTTTATATATATTTTAAATTTATATATATGATATAATTATGTATATATATTATATTAAAATTATATAATTTATATATATATATATATATATATATTATTTATATTATTATATAATAATATATTTATATTATATATATATAATATTAAAATTAGGGAGGTACTACCTCTGAACTTTTTTGGGCCCTATCCTCAGAGAAAAGAATAACTTGTTCGGGGAAAAACTCAAGATTCTCCTAAACTGTTGAAAAATTTTCTCCCCCACCCCCAAAATTTTATGTATATATTTTTTTTTAAAAGACAAAATACATTGCCCAAAAATTTCACAAAAATATGAACAAAGAAAAAACAACATGGGAAAATCCAGAGCTAATCTCGAATACTTCGCCCCAAGCTCCCCTGCGGTGGGCCGCGGCCCGAATGCTGGGGCATTTCCTTCGGGATCCAACCTGAGTCTCTGAAAGGAAGTGGTCGCCCTGTGGTCCTTGGTTTCTATGATGAGTTTTTCCCCCCCAGCCTTTGGGAAACTTTAGAGCACACTTGCCCAGCCCAAGGGTCTCCGACCCTATTGGAATGAAGTTTAGAAAGGGGGGAAGGGTTTTTCATATTTTCAATTTTTGGGTCCCCCTGTGGGGAAAAACTCCACCCCCTTCCATACAAGTATGGAAATAGGTGTCTGCCAATGTGCAGCCAGGTGTACCCCGGCAATCTGCTTTCCATCCTTCCGGGGTAGCATAGTGGCTCCATCAGGCGTTTTTGATTCCATAGCCCTTGTACTTGGGTTCCCCGTTGAGCTGGGCAACGGGCTGTGGCGAGGCTTTCTTTATTAGTCATTAAATCCTTGTCTGGCATACTTCCCTTCGCTGTGTGGCGACGAGCCCAGGGAGCCCAAATTGTCAGCGCGCCCTCCCGCAAATACACCTATGTTCGGTGAGGTGGGGGCGGCTAGGCGAAGAGAAACACCAATACGAATGGCCTTGGGGGGTCGGACGGGTGCCAGGGGGAATTGGAAAGCTAACAGGAAATTTCCCTGAGTGTGGTCCTTCACTCCCAGGAGACGAGCTTTGTTTTTCCTAAAGCTTTGGGAGAGCATTGTGTTGGCGTTTTTTTTCCTGATCGGTTTTCCCAGTGGGATGTTTGGCGTTGGGAGGAGCGGCTACTGGAGGGTCGTAAGGGGTCCCACGAATTGCTGTTTCAGTAAACCGGGGGTCTTGATCCTCCCAAGTCTCTCAACGTTCGGGGAAACTTCTTCTTGACTAATGCACGGAAAGCCAAACACGAGGAAAAAAACGGGTTTTAAAAGCACATGCGTTCTTTACGCACCCCTATACCCCCCGGTCGCACTTGGAGGGTTCCCTGATCCCATTGCTCATCCTCTAGTGCATTTCGGGCCCTTTTTAAAATTTGATCTCAGGTGTGCGTCTATTCATCGAGTGTTGGGTTGTCAAAGAGGGTGCCACCCTCAAAAAAGTAAGAGTCTTGCTGTAAGACACCTTGTGGGGGAGATACAGGCATAGGGGGCATCAAGATCGCTTATTTTCCTCCATTCTCATAAGGGGTCATTAAATTGTCCCTGAGGAAAGTATTGATGGCCGGGGTTGCCCCAGCGGTGCCCCAAGAGGTACTGTTGGATGGAGTTGTAGTTGGATTTCGGGGGAGGATTCTTCGCACAGCATTGATTATTTCCTGGTTTCGCTGTGATGATTTCCACTTAGGGGGATTGAGGTGAGCCCCAACCTTCCCCCTGTTTTTTTCCCAGTTTGGGCCCCCCACGGGGGACTCTTCATCCCTGCCAGAGTGCCGTCATCCGGTACCAATTTTGACTCACTGCGTGGGCTGGAAGTTAGTTCTTTACTCCCAAGCAGAAGAGAAGGGGGCAAGGGGTCCCCGTGAACACCTCTATGATTTGAATTTCATGTTCTAAAAAAAAATTGGGGTTTTTTGCTGTAGCCGGCTGAAATAAAGGGAAAGAGAGTGGGGAAACCAAACCCCCGAACGTGGCAAAAAAGCATCTCTCCTCACCCTATAAAAAATTTCTAAAATCAAGTTTGGGGTATGGGGCCTTTTTTCTGGTAGGTCCCCGAGTAGGCCCCCGCCCCATGACTGAGCTTCACTGCCCTTTAGAGACCCCAAAGCCCAGTTGGGGTGGCTGGAGTAAAGTGGAGCTTTAGGGAATGTTTCCCTGCTGCTTTGGCAAAGAGACGCGAAGGTGTTTCCAAAGCAATGGGTCTGTTCCCCATCCCTTCTTCAAAACCAATGAGGTCCAAAAAAGAAAAGGGTTTTAAATTTTTTCTGGGATTCGCCCGCCCGGCAATTGTTGACGAAAGTTGTTAACTCGGTGAGAAGAAAAAATTGATGCAGATTACCCAGTACTGGGGTTTACCCTCTCTTTAGGGGCTGAGGTCGAATTCAGTGTAAAACCCCCTGAGATCCCGCTGGAAATACACGATCGCCCCATAGACTTCGATTTTGGGAAAAATTTAAATTTTTCGTGATAGGGTCTTCCCCGGGGTTTTCGTTGAGGTTGTTGTCCCGGTTGGATGTTGTTCTTAGTGCTTGGGCCGTGTCCATCCTTGGGGGTCGTGTGTCACTTGTAAAATTTTTCTTTTGCTCCCCTGTGTTACCTTCCTCAATTTTTTTTGCTAAAACCTGTCCAAATTTTTTTGTTCTAGTAGGCCTTTTCTTGGGTCTGCCTCTTTGTTCCTTCGATGATGGGGAGAGGGACACAGTTATCCTTCTTGGGGGAGTTGCGCCCCTGCCTTATAATGACGGGTTAGCAGTTTGCCTGTCTTTCAGAACTGCAAGACAGACATTGCCAACAAAGAAGGGTTTCGCCCCTGCTTGGATGGGGCCCGGGCTTTCTAAATTTGGGGGAACCTCCATTCACCCCCTTAAAAAGGGCTGTGAATTTCCCTGCTGCTATGGGGGGGCGCTTTTAGGGATGTGGGATAGTGACTGCTAGCAGTGGATCTGAATGCCAACAGAAGGTTATCGCAAGTGACGAGGGTTCCTTGGGAAATTTTCACTCCTGTGGGGCTTGGGCGCTCTCTGCTGGGGGCATATGTGATCCCGCACGCCTACTGTGTGCACGAAAAAGGCCGGCCCTGTTTCGTGCTCGAAACTCTCCACACACCTGACATGTTCCCCTTCTTTCATTGTTGGGTGCATTTTTCCCTGGCTTTGTGGCTGGCTGGCTTCATCGCTGCCCTACCTCAAACTGTGTGATAAGCCCAAGTGAAGGGAAAAAGGCGCATGGCACATTCCCCATGGGTTCTGGTGGTTGGGGGGGGGAGGAGAGGGGTGTAGTCCTTGTGGTGGGGGGAAATTGTGCTGAGGCGGAGTAGGGCACTCACTCCCTCCCAGGACAAATCCTTAAAAACCACGTGCTCGTGCACATGTTACTATACACCACTATTCTCAGTGCACTGCCCCCATATCAACGACACACCGCTATACACTTCACATGCTATGCGCATCCCCTGCACATACTATGCACTGTACCTATAGACTATATACACTATACAACTGAACAAACACACCTTATATATTTTTATATATATTTTAAAATAATATTTATATATATTAATATATATATATATAAATATATATATATATAAATAAAAATTTGATATCATATAATATTATATATATTATTATATTATATAAAATTTATTAATTTAATATTATATATATATATTAAATCGTGCCCCAATAGGCAGAACTTGCGACTTGGGTTAAATACAACGCTATCTTGCCATATTGGACAAGCGAAAAATTTGTGTATGCAAAAATTTCGCCAAATTTATTGTGAACCTAAAGAAAAAAAAATTTTTTTCACTGTTTTGTTTTTATTAAATTCTGCAAACAAATCTAAAATATATTTTGTTGGGTTTGGCCTAAAATAAATTGTTCTTGTTATAAAGGTTAGGTAAGTTTTCTAAGATTCTTTTGTAGCAAAATTAAAAAAAATTAAATTAACATTAATGAAAAAAATATATATTTAAACGTATAAGAGAAAATTTTAGAAAGGACTTAATTGTAAATGAGTTCTTGCTAACTGACCAGTTTTACATATTCTGCAGGACACACACACACACACACACACACACACACACACACACAACACACACACATATATATATTATATATATATATATATATATATATATATATATATATATATTATATATATATATATATATATATATATATATATAAAGTTTATTGCGGTCAAACTGGTAAAATCTCGAACCAAGATTAAAACAACATAAATATAGCATTAGATCTGGACAAGATTCCAATGCTCTATTTATTCATGTGAGAGATCTTAACCATCCAATTGATCTTCAAAAAGTTGAGAAAGTTGTACCAAGCAAGTCCATGGTCGACAGGAATATAATTGAATCTTGTTTCATAAAAAACAGTTTTGACAATAATGTGAATATTTCCTTTGGTTTATATAAATTAGATCCTTTTATAATTAATAGATGGATGTGCTGTTGTTGCACCTCCAGTGATTGATGTCATCAACGATGGATGTCCTGTTGTTGCATCTTTTGCCTCGACTGTTGTTTCAATAGAAACAGAGATTATTGAGCTGCAGGAAGATGTGGGTTTGAATCTAGTACATAACTCATCTTTAGTTGACATTTGGAAACAAATCCCAGAAGCAAAGTATCCCAGTCTTCATAAACTTGGTTCCCAACTTACTGCTGTGAATCTCTCTTCTCTCTAATAAAATTTATAAAGCTAAAATATCGTGCTGTCTTCATTAACAGCCCCTGAGCTTCTCAGAAAAGCTTTGACGTCATATCAGCTACATTTTAAACTATTAACTGCGAAAATGATGACTCAGTCAATGTCTTCAACGAGGAGAAATTAAATATATTTTACTTTGGTGAGCAGGCCTAATATTTATTTGTATTTTTTATAATATATAAATACAATTTTAAAATAACATTTTCTGTTGCTCTTGAACAGTCAAAAATGTACGAAAAGTATATGTGGTTCTTCTTGTCGGAGAACTTGCTCAGTCCTGCTATATAACAACTTTGGCCCAAATTTGGCTTTTATGCTATGTATTTCTCGTACTGCCGCTGTGCCTCTCTCCGGCTGAACTCCCTCTTTACCCGAGTTCTTTGAGTCTGTCAAAGGAATCGGGGAAAGACTGATGACTTGGACTTGGCCAAAAGCTTTGGCCTCTCCACACCTCCAGGTAAACAATGGGTTCACTCTGGTCTTTCCATTGTTTCTCTTGCTACTTGGCAGGAACTTCTCCTAGGTTGTGTCCTTATCGTCTCCCATACGTTCCAGTGGCCTGATATCATTTCCTAGAACGGCTTCTTTGCTCATGCTCTTCCTTCAGTTCCCTCACTGGCAGTTAATGTTCTGCACCCAGTAACTTGCTCTTCCATTGTGCTCTTGAACATTTCTCTCAACGGAATGGGCGCGCGTGTGTGAGTACTTACTTAATTGTACTCGTCTAAGTGTGGTTGCAGGGGTCGAGTCACAGCTCCTGGCCATGCCTCTTCACTGGTAGTCATTAAGTCCTCTCTCTCCTTTCTCCATGAGCTTTGTCATAGCTCTTCTTAAAGCTATGTATGGTACCTGCTTCTACAACCTTACTTTCAGACTATTACGCTTCTTGACATCTCTGTGACTGAAGAAATACTTCTAACATCCCTGTGACTCATCTATATCTTCAACTTCCAATTATGACCCCTCGTTTTTGTGTCTCATCTCTGGAACATCCTGTCCCTGTCCACCTTGTCGATTCCTCTCAGTATTTTATATGTCGTTATCATGTCTTCCCTAGCCTTCCTCTCCTCCAGTGTCGTCAGGTCGAGTTCCCTTAACCTCCCTTTGTATAACATGCCCTTAGCTCAGGGACTAGACCTGTTGCAAACCTTTGCACTTTCTCTAGTTTCCTGACGTGCATGGCCAGGTGTGGATTCCAAAGTGGAGCTGCATAGTCCAATACCGGCCTGACGTACACGGTGTACAGGATTTGGAACGACTTCTAACTGAACTGTCGGAATATTATTCTTAAGTTCGCTAGTCACCCACATGCTGCAGCAGGCTTGTTCTCCTCATTAACTTCACATCGTCTGCAAACAGGGACACTCCTGAGTCTATTCATTTCATCATGTCGTCATTCTCGTGTGTGTATTTGTGTGTACTTAGCTAATTGTGGTTGCAGGGGTCGAGTTATAGTTCCTAGCTCCGCCTCTTCACTGGTCGCTACTAGGTCCACTCCTTGCACCATGAGCTTTATCATACCTCTTCTTAAAATTATATATGAATTCTTCTACAACTACATCACTTTCCAGACTATTCCACTTCCAGACAACTCAATGAATGAAGAAATTCTTCCTAACTGCTCCGTGAGTCATCTAAGTCTTCAACTTCCAATTGTAACCCCCTATTGCTGTGTCCCATCTCTGAAACATCCTGTCTCTGTCCACCTTGTCGATGTCTCTCAGTATTTTATATGTCGTTATCATGTTCATCCCCATTCCTCCTGTCCTCCAGTGTCGTGAGGTCGATTTTCCTTAACCTTTCCTCGTAGGACATTTGCCTTAGCTCCGGGATTATTCGTGTTGTAAACCTTTGCACTTTCTTTAATTTCTTGATGTGCCTAACCAGGTGTGGTATCCAAACTGGTCCTGCATACTTCAATATGGGCCTGACGCACACGGTGTATGAGTCTTGAAGGATTCCTTTCAGAGGTGTCTGAACGCTATTCCTTGGCGCCATGTGCTGCAGCAGTTATTTGGTTGATGTGCGCCTCAGGAGATATGCTCGGTATTATAATCACCACTGCATCCTTTTCGTTTGAGTTAGGTTTGCACCCTTTGAACCCATAGCATGTACTCTGTCTTCGGTTTTTGACATTTCCCAATCTTCATGATTTTTCTCTTCGTGGTTAAATTCCAGGAGCCATTTGTTGAACCAGGTCTGCAGCTTGTCCAGATTCCTTTCTAGTCCTACCTGATCCCCGTGAGCTTGAATTCTCGGTATTATCATCGCATCGTCAGGGAAACCTATTTATCTATCCCTTTCGTCATATACCAGAGAAAGCACCGATCTTAGAACTGATCCTTGTGGAACCCTGTTAGTAACTTGAGCTCACTCTGACATCTTGTCACGTACCATCACTCGTTGTATCTTCCTGTCAGGTATGCCCTGATCTATTGCAGTGATTTTCCTGTTATTCCTGCTACTTCAATTAGCTGTTGTTCTAATCTCTTATGTACAATTTTGTCGAAAGCCTTCTTACAGTCCAAGGAAATGCAGTGTACTCATCCCCTTCTCTCTCTAAATAACACAAAAGACAATACCGTGACTGGAACAATACACAGATAACCCGCACATAGAAGAGAGGAGCTTACCACGACGTTTCGGTCCGATTTGGACCATTTACAAAGTCACACTAACGAAAGTAGAGAAGGAGTGAGTATATATAGGTAGGTGGTGGTAGTGGTAGTTAGTGGAGGTAGAAGCCAGCAGAGGGGAAGGTAGTATGGAGGAGGAGGAGGAGGAGCTAGTCAGATACTGAGAAAGAGGAGCACTACAAGGGAGCTAGGTGCCCACAGAGGGTAAGAGCAAGAACACAGAGGGGAAAATAAATAAAAAATGAAGGAACAAATACCCAAGGCAGAAGAAAGACAACCCAAAGGAGAAAAGGAATGAGGAAAGGGGAATAAGGAGAAGAAGAAAACGTAAAGGGAATCAGGTTAAGTCACCGGTGTTCTGAAGTTTGGAGCATTTTACAATGTAGTGGGAAAGGAAGGCATATACAGAGATGAAGCCAGGACTAAGATTCATACAAGGAAAGTTGTGCATTAGGCAGGATTCAACCAGACGGCGACTGTAAAAGTTGGAAATTGGGAAGACAGATTTAGCAGAAGACCAGAGAATAGGATGGCTGTGATCTCTGACGTGACAGAAAAAGAGTGTCGGCAAGCCTAACACTACTTTTGTGCTCCCTAAGTCTGTGTGTGTTGTGTACTCTCTCTCTCTGTCTCTCCCCTCTCTGAAACTTTGCTGGTTATTGTGTATAACCTCATTCCTTTCTAGGTTGCTCCACCATTCTTCTCCTTGTAATCTCGATGGCTCTACCTACTATACATGTCAGTAACAATGATCTGTAGTTTAAAGCAGCATGTCTCTCTCCTTTCTTGAAAACTGAGACTACATTTGCTGTCTTCGTTACCTTAAGTAGTTGCCTTCTTACGATAATTTTTTTAAGATTGTTATTAGTGGCACACACAGTGCGTCTGCTCCCTCTCTCATGACCCACTGAGAAATGTTTTCTGGGCTCACAGCCTTTGATGTATCTAGTTCACTAATCAGTCTCTTCACTTCGTCCTCGGTTGTGTGTAGTGTCTGGCACTTGTTGGTGTACTCTACCACACTTCTTGGTCCTTTTTTTTGTGATCTTCCTTCCCTCCTTCCTTCCTCAGTTGATTACCTGGTCCTTATCTTTTGTTTTCCTCTTGATGTGACTGTATGACAACTTTGGGTCATATTTGTTTATTAATGCTATATTATTCTAGTATTGCTGCTGGGTCTCCTTCCTGTTAGCTTTACAATGTATTAGTTGCTCAGGACCATATGTACACTGGCTCCGAGGGGCCTTTCATATGTTATATCCACATTCTCTTCTCTCTGGTTGTGTCCCTAACATGTTCGTGCATGAGGTTTGCCAGTACCACCTCTTTCATCTTAATAAGAACATAAGAGCATAAGAAAAGAGGAACACTGCAATAGGCCTGTTGGCCCATACTAGGCAGGTCCTTTACAATCCATCCCACTAACAAAACATTTGCCCAACCAATTTTTAATGCCACCCAGTAAATAAGCTATGTTAAGCTATCCACTCATGCAAGTCCACTCAAATCCAACCCCTCTCACTCATGCATTTATCCAACCTAAATTTGAAACTACCCAAGGTTTTAGCCTCAATAACCCACCTAGGTAAACTGTTCCACTCAACACCTACCCTATTTCCAAACCATTACTTTCCTGTATCCTTTCTAAATCTAAACTTGTCTAATTTGAATCCATTACTGCGGGTTCTCTCTTGAAGAGATATCCTCAAGACGTGGTGACGTGTACTTAGCTCACAGTGGTGACGTGTACTTAGCTCAGTGGTGACGTGTACTTAGCTCAGTGGTGACGTGTACTTAGCTCAGTGGTGACGTGTACTCAGCTCTGTGAAGACCTGTTTGTGTGCTCTCTGTGAATCTGAACCAGGATGCCCTCTCTTGAGCAACTTTACCAGCAGCTGAGAGAAGAGCTCAGAGTTGCTAAGATGAAGATACGGCGATTAACGGAGGAGAACAAGATGATTCGTAGTAATCCTCCTGTTCTGATTCCCCAGGTTAAGAGGGGAGCTTGGTCAGTGGCCGGGCAACATGGAACCAAGCTGAAGATCAAGAAAACGGTTGGAGAGGCAGAAACAACGAGAAACCAGAACACTACCGTGGAAACTTCCAACCCATTCTCGGTGCTACCTGACGAATGTGAGTGTTCTACTGGGAATCCCACAACGAGCACCAAAGAAGCATTGGCAGACGTGAGTGAGACATCTCTAGAAACCCCAACGAAGACCATCGAGAACGTCTTGACGAATTCTACAAGTGGTGTAATGCTACCTGGCGAATGTGAGTCGACTACTCGCAGCATCCACGACGGACGACGCCAAAGGAAGGTAAAAACATTGTTGTTGTTGGGGATAGCCAGATTAGGTACATGGATAGGACATTCTGCTTGAAGAGTAGGAGTAGGAGGCAGAGAGGTGTGTTTCCTGGGGCTGGGATGAAGGATATTGTTAGCCATCTGGATGACATCATGATAGGTAATGGGAGCAATCCTATTATCTGTCTCAGTGCTGGAGGCAACGATGTTGGCAGACGTAGGAGTGAGGACCTGATTAGCAGGTATAGGTCAGCAGTAGAGATAATTAGGAGGAAGGGTGGGAAACCTGTCATATGTGGCATTTTGCCAAGGAGAGGAGTTGGAAATGAATGGTCGTCCAGAGCAATTGGTGTCAATTGCTGGCTGGACAAATACTGTAAGGAAAATGCAGTAACATTCATTGACAACTGGAACCTCTTCTATGGCAGAAATGACATGTTGCCAGGGATAGGGTTTCCACTTATCTAGGTGTGGGGTGGGAGCACTGGCCAACGCAGTGGAGGGAGCTGTTAGGTCTTTAAACTAGGAATAGTTAGTGGTATGGGTTTTTGCGAGAAAAATGTGAAGTCTCAGGGTAGTAATTGAGTACTAGGAGAACTAGTAATAGGCAAAATGAGGTGGATTTTGGGAAAGCCATGGCACTAATTGACAAGGACAGTAATAGGTTTAGGGGAATAACAGAAAGGGGGCAGGAAGGGTAAAGAGAGAGGAGGGTTTTTAAAGTATTTATTACACAAATAGTTGCAGTGCTAGGAATAAGATGGACGATTTGAGACTAGTTGCTAGTGCAGGTAACATAGATGTATTTGCCATTACTGAGACGGGGTTTAAATTCAAAAAGTCTGGGACATGCCTGCAGAATGTCACATTCAGGGTTTTAAATTGTTCCAAGTAGATAGAGTATGGGGAAAGGGGGGTGTGGCATTGTATTCCGAGATCGCTTGAAATGTTGCATAAAAACGGGTATTAAGTCTGAAGTAACACATACAGAGTCTGTTTGGATAGAATTTTCAGAGGGGCATGAAAAATTAATTTTAGGTGTGTTTATACCGTCCCCCAAATTTAGATAGGGACCAGGGGGGGAGACTACTATGGGAGGAAATTGTTAGGGCCACAAGGCACGATAAGTAGTAATTCTAGGAGACTTTAACTTTAGTCATTTTGATTGGAATTTCTTGACTGGGAATTTAGAATCATACAAACTTCTTAGAAGTAGTTCAGGATTGTTTTCTGAAGAAGTTTGTGACAGAACCTACAAGGGGAAATAACCTGCTTGACTTAGTTCGGGCAAACAATGAATCACTTGTTAAAAATTTAGAAGTTTTCAGAGGAACTGGGTGCTAGCGACCACAAATCAATTACATTTAGAATTGAATGGAAGTATGATAGTAGGGATAACTCAATAACAGTCCCAGATTTCGCTTAGCAGATTACGATGGGCTTAGAGAACACTTATCATCTGTTGACTGGGGTAACGAAGAGAGCTATCAATATGACAGTTTCTGAAACACAATACATGCTGCTCAAAGAAGGTTTATCCCTTATAAAGGAAATTAGATCAAATAGAAATGCCCCAAAAATGGATGAATAATAGGCTGAAATACTACTAGGGCATAAGAAAGGAATTTATAGGCGTATCAAAAGAGGCGGGGGTCTTCTTATGAATCAGTATATTGACTTTAAAGAGGGACATTAAAAAGGGGATAAGAAAAGCTAAAAGGGACTATGAAATTAAAGTTGCTAGGGATTCTAAAACTAACCCAAAAAGTTTTTCCGGTATATAGAACAAAAGTCAGAGATAAGATAGGTCCCCTTAAAAATAACTATGGGCATCTTACTGACAAAGAGAATGAAAGGGTGCTCGATTTTTAAATAATTATTTTCTCTGGGCTTTTACACAGAAGACACTAGTAATATTCCGGTAATCAATTTTTATAGTGGGCCAGAAGAAGATAAATTATGTAACATCACAGTCACTAGTGAAATGGTTGTGAAGCAGATAGCCCGACTGAAGCAAAATAAGTCACCGGGTCCTGATGAGGTTTTTTCAAGGGTTCTAAAGGAATGCAAAATGGAAGTCTGTGAACCTTTTAACTAAATTTTTAATTTATCTCTTCAAACAGGTGTAGTGTCTGATATGTGGAAGATGGCTAATGAAATCCTATTTTTAAAAACAGGGGACAAGTCGTTACCGTCAAATTACCGCCCAATAAGCCTGACCTCAATTGTAGGCAAATTACTAGAGTCAATTATAGCTCAAATTATAAGAAACCATCTCGATGAGCATAGCTTGATTAATGATACTCAGGATGGATTCACGAGAGGCCGGTCTTGTCTAATAATTTATTAACTTTCTTCAGTAAAGCTTTTGAGGCTGTTGACCACGATTTAAAAAATTTGATTTTCTTTACTTAGATTTTAGTAAGGCATTTGATAGAGTTCCGCCCCCAAAGACTGTTGAAGAAAGTAGCGCTCATGGCATTGGGGGAAGGGTGCTCTCGTGGATCGAATCATGGCTCACAGACAGGAAGCAGAGAGTGTCCATAAATGGGGTTAAATTCGAGTGGGGATCAGTAACAAGTGGCGTTCCACTGGGATCAGTCTTGGGCCCGTTGTTGTTTATAATATATATCAATTATCTTGATGAGGGAATTACTAGTGATATGAGCAAATTCGCCGATGACACGAAGATAGGTAGAATAATTGATTCAAGCGTAGATGTTAGGGAACTTCAGGAGGATTTAGACAAACTCTACTCTTGGTCAGAAAAGTGGCAGATGCAGTTCAATGTAGATAAATGCAAGGTTCTGAAGCTCGGGAGTGTCCATAAACCCCAGCACTTATAAGTTAAATAATGTAAAACTTAGCCATACAGATTGCGAAAATGACTTGGGGGTTATGGTAAGCAGCAAACCCTTAAACCAAGACAGCAATGCCTAAGCTAAAGTAATAAGGCAAATTTGATTACTGGGATTTTTTATCAAGAAGTGTAAGCAGCAGAAGTCCAGAGGTCATACTGCAGCTTTATACATCATTAGTCAGGCCTCACCTAGGATATACAGCTCAATTCTGGTCTCCATATTACCCAATGGACTAAATTCGTTAGAAACATTCACGTAGGGATGACTAATTAATACAAAGCATTAGAAATCATCCTTATGAAGAAAGATTGAAGACTCTTGAGTTACATTCCCCTTGTTAGACGAAAGAATGAGGGGAGACCTGATCGAAGTGTATA
The DNA here is from genome assembly GCF_026875155.1 of Cherax quadricarinatus. Classification (NCBI taxonomy): domain Eukaryota; kingdom Metazoa; phylum Arthropoda; class Malacostraca; order Decapoda; family Parastacidae; genus Cherax; species Cherax quadricarinatus. Next base: position 3,662,857 of record NC_069409.1, read on the forward strand.
AGTGGAAGACAGGTATTAATAAAGGGGATATTAAAAAGGTCTTGAGGATATCTCTCCAAGAGAGAACCCGCAGTAATGGATTTAAATTAGATAAGTTTAGATTTAGAAAGGACATAGGAAAGTATTGGTTTGGAAATAGGGTAGTTGATGAGTGGAACAGTCTACCTAGTTGGGTTATTGAGGCTAGGACTTTGGGTAGTTTCAAATTTAGGTTGGATAAGTACATGAGTGGGAGGGGTTGGATTTGAGTGGGACTTGCACATCGGAGCTTGTTTCTTGGGTGGCATTGAAAATTGGGTTGGGCAAATGTTTGTTAGTGGGATGAATTGTGAAGGACCTGCCTAGTGTGGGCCAACGGGCCTGCTGCAGTGTTCCTCCTTTCTTATGTTCTTATGTTCTTATGAAATATAAACACCTATGCAATATAATGTGATCCTTTATTAACTACGTTTCGCCCACACAGTGGGCTTTTTCAAGTCACAAACAGAGTTCTGTTTGTGACTTGAAAAAGCCCACTGTGTGGGCGAAACGTAGTCAATAAAGGATCACATTATACTGCATATGTGTTTATATTTCCATTGTGTCGGTATTTTATACCATTTATTTCCATATCCTCAAGACCTTATCTATATCACCTTTATTAATACTCATCTTCCACTTATACACTTCGATCATGTCTCCCCTCATTCTTTGTCTAACAAGTGAATGTAATTTCAGGATCTTCCATCTTTCTTCATAAGGAAGATTTCTAATGCAATGTATTAATTTAGTCATTCTACGCTGAATGTTTTCTAACGAATTTATGTCTGTTCTGTAATATGGAGACCAGAACTGGGCTGCATAATCTAGGTGAGGCCTTACTAATGATGTATAAAGCTGTAATGTAGCCCCTGAACTTCTGTTGCTTACACTTCTTGACATAAATCCCAGTAATCTGTTTGCCTTATTACGTACGCTTAGGCATTGCTGTCTTGGTTTAAGGTTACTGCTTACCATAACCCCCATTGTCCTTTTCACAATCTGTATGGCTAAGTTCTGTAAGACACATATGCAACAGTTAGGTATCTATGTGTCTTACCTAACAACCTGTCGGTATTTTATACCATTTTAATGTTCATGGCTAAGTTCTACATTATTTAACTTAAGGTTACTGCTTACCATAACCCCCATTGTCCTTTTCACAATCTGTATGGCTAAGTTCTACATTATTTAACTTATAAGTGCTAAGGTTATGGACACTCCCGAGCTTCAGAACCTTGCATTTATCTACATTGAACTGCATTTGCCACTTTGCTGACGAGGTATTTAGTTTGTCTAAATCCTCCTGAAGTTCCCTGATATCTACGTTTGAATCAATTATCCTACCTATCTTTGTGTCATCGGCGAACTTGCTCATTTCACTAGCAATTCCCTCATCAAGATCATTGATATATATTATAAACAACAACGGGCCCAAGACTGATCCCTGTGGAACGCCACTTGTTACAGATCCCCACTCGGATTTAACCCCATTTATGTACACTCTCTGCTTCCTGCCTGTGAGCTATGACTCGATCCAAGAGAGCACTTTTCCCCCAATTCCATGAGCTGCAACTGTCTTTAACAGTCTTTGGTGCGGAACTCTATCAAAAGCCTTACTAAAGTCTAAGTAAATAATATCAAATTCTTTATCGTGATCAACAGCCTCAAAGCTTTACTGAAGAAAGTTAATAAATTAGACAAGAACGGCCTCTCGTGAATCCATGCTGAGTATCATTAATCAAGCTATTCTTATCGAGATGGCTTCTTATAATCTCAGCTATAATTGACTCTAGTAATTTGCCTACAATTGAAGTTAGGCTTATTGGGAGGTAATTTGACGGTAACGACTTGTCACCTGCTTTAAAAATAGGAATTACATTAGCTATCTTCCACATATCAGACACTACGCGTGTTTGAAGAGATAAATTAAAAATATTAGTTAATGGTTCACAGAGTTCCATTTTGCATTCCTTAAGAACCTTTGAAAAAAGCTCATTAGAGCCCTGCGACTTATTTTGCTTCAGTCAGTCTATTTGTTTCATAACCATTTCACTAGTGGCTGTGATGTTACATAATTTATCTTCTTCAGGCCCACTTTAAAAATTAATTACTGGAGTATTATTAGTGTCTTCCTGTGTAAAAACCGACAGAAAATAATTACTTAAAATCGAGCACATTTCATTCTCTTTGTCAGTAAGATGCCCATAGTTATTTTTAAGGGGACCTATCTTATCTCTAACTTTCGTTCTACAGACCTGGAAAAAACTTTTTGGGTTAGTTTTCGAATCCTTTGCAACTTTAATTTCATAGTCCCTTTTAGCTTTTCTTATCCCATTTTTAGTGTCCCTCTTAATGTCAATATGCTGATTCATAAGATGACCCTCACCTCTTTTGATACACCTATGAATTCCTTCTCTATGCCCTAGTAGATATTCAGCCTATTATTCATCCATTTTGGGTCATTTCCATTTGATCTAATTTCTTTATACGGGATAAACGTTCTTTGAGCAGCATGTATAGTGCTCAGAAAACTGTCATATTAATAGCTCTCTTCGTTACACCAGTCAACAGATGATAAGTGTTTTCTAAGCACATTGAAATTTGCTAAGCGAAAATCTGGAACTGTTCCCGAGTTTTTCCCTACAAACATACTTCCATTCTATGCTAAAGGTAATTGATTTGTGATTGCTTGTGCCGAGTTCCTCTTTAAATTTTTCTAAATTTTTAACAAGGGTTTCCTTGTTCGCCAGAACCAAATCAAGAAGGTTATTTCCCCTTGTAGGTTCTGTCACAAACGCTCCAAAACACATTCCGAACTACTTCTAAGAAGTCATTTGATTCTAAATTCCAATTCAAGAAATTCCAATCAATGTGACTGAAGTTAAAGTCCCGTAGAATAACTACATCATTGTGCATTGTACCCTTTAAAACGTTTCCCCACAGTAACTTCCTTGGTCCCTATCTAAGTTTGGGGGGCGATATATCACTCCTAGGGAAAATTTTTTTTATGTCCTCTGAAAATTCTATCCAGACAGGACTCTGTAGTGTTTTCCTCAGAATTAATACCCGTTTTTATGCAACATTTCAAGTGATCTCGGACATATAGTCCCACCCCACCTCCAATACCGATATTTCTATCTACTTGGAACAATTTGAAACCCTGAATGTGGACATTCCCAAGGCATGTCCCCAAATTTTGGAATTAAACCATGGCTCAGTGATTGGGAAATACATCAATGTTACCTGCACTAGCAACTAATCTCAACTCGTCCATCTTATTCCTAGCACTACGGAAATTAGCATAATATAATTTTAAAAACCCTCCTTTCTCTTTACCCCTTTCCTTCTCATATCTGTTTTTTCACTAAGCCTATTACTGTCCTTTTCGCCTTAGTGCCATTGGCTTTCTAGTATCCACCTCATTCTGCCTATTACTAGTTCCCCTAGAACTCGTAATATTACTACACTGTGACTTCACTGTATTCTCGCCAAAACCCATACCACTATCCATTCCTAGTTTAAAGCCCTAACAGCTCCCTCCACTGCCGTTGCCAGTGCCGCCACCCCAGACCTAGATAAGTGAACCCCATCCCTGGTATACATGTCATTTCTGCCATAGAAGAGGTCCCAGTTGTCAATGAATGTTACCACATTTCCATACAGTATTTGTCCAGCCAGCAATTAAGAACATAAGAGCATAAGAAAGAAGGAACACTGCAACAGGCCTATTGACCTATGTGGAGCAGGTCTATGTCTCCCCCCTGATTAGACCAATGACCTTTCCCCCGGATTACCCCAATGACCCACCCAGTCTGGTCACTTACACTCAAGGATGGAGCACTGCACCAGACCCAGCAGCACAAGCTAGTCAGATCCAACTCACACCCACCCACCCACTCATGTATTTATCTAACCTATTTTTAAAACTACACAACGTTTTAGCCTCAATAACTGTACTCGGGAGTTTGTTAAACTCATCCACAACTCTATTACCAAACCAGTGCTTTCCTATATCCTTCCTGAATCTGAATTTTTCCAACTTGGAACCATTGCTGCGAGTCCTGTCTTGGTTGGAAATTTTCAGCACGCTATTTACATCCCCTTTATTTATTCCTGTTTCCCATTTATACACTTCAATTATATCTCCCCTAATTCTACGCCTTTCGAGAGAGTGCAGATTCAGGGCCCTCAGTCTATCCTCATAGGGAAGATTTCTGATGCATGGGATCATCTTTGTTATCCTCCTCTGTAAGTTTTTCAGAGCATTAATATCCATTCTGTAATACGGTGACCAGAACTGAGCAGCATAGTCTAAATGAGGCCTAACCAAGGATATATGGAGTTGAAGAACAACCTGAGGACTTCTATTATTTATACTTCTAGATATGAAGCCAAGAATTCTGTTAGCTTTATTTCGAACACTAATGCACTGTTGTCTTGATTTTAGATTACTGCTAACCAGAACTCCTAAATCCTTTTCGCAATAAGTAGTATTAAGATCTACATTATTTAGTTTATATGTGGCATGGTTATTTAACTGTCCAACATTTAGAACTTTGCATTTGTCAATATTAAACTGCATCTGCCACTTCTCCGACCATTGCATCAGTCTATTCAAATCATCCTGGAGTGTTCTAGTGTCCTCATTAGAATGAATTGGACGGCCTATTTTAGTGTCATCAGCAAATTTGCTTATGTCGCTATTTATTCCCTCATCTATGTCGTGTATGTAAATTGTGAACAACAACGGGCCCAACACTGACCCCTGAGGAACACCACTTGTGACGTGCCCCCATTCTGATTTCTCCCCATTTATGCAAACTCTCTGCTGCCTATTTGTCAGCCATGCCTCTACCCAGGAAAAAATTTCTCCTCCTATTCCGTGTGCCTTAAGTTTCCTCAATAGCCTCTGGTGTGGAACTCTATCGAGAGCCTTACTGAAGTCCATATACGCAATATCATATTCATTACCTTGATCTACCTCCTCAAACACCTTAGTGAAAAAAGTTAGTAAATTCGTAAGACAGGAACGCCCCTTTGTAAAACCGTGTTGAGATTCATTAATCAATCTGTACCTATCAAGATGGCTACGAATTGCTTCGGCAATTATTGATTCCATAAATTTTCCCACTATGGAGGTAAGGTCTATAGTTCGAAGCCAAGGGACCTGTCACCTGCCTTGTAAATAGGTATTATATTTGCCATTTTCCACTTATCAGGCACTATGCCAGTTTGTAGTGATATGTTAAAAAGATTAGCCAAAGGTGTGTAAGTTCCTCTTTACATTTCTTTAACACCCTTGCAAACAGTTCATCAGGGCCTGGGTATTTGTTAGGTTTTAGTTTCTCTGTTTGTCTGAGGACCATGTCACTAGTTACCACAAACGTACTGGGTGAAAACTGAGAGGAAGTAGGTATTGAAAATTTCACACATATCCTTATCACTGTCAGTGGTCTGACCAGAGTTACTCTTAAGTTGGCCAATCTTGTCCCTAATCTTACTTCTGTATACCTGAAAGAACCCTTTTGGGTTAGTCTTTGAATCCATTGCAACCTTAGCCTCATAATCCCTTTTTGCTTTTCTTATTCCTTTCTTTATTTTTCTCTTTAATTGAATATATTGATTTCTTAACTGCTCATCCCCTCTTTTGATACACCTATCATGCCTCTCTTTTGACCAATGAGATGTTTTAATCTATTGTTCATCCATTTGGGATCATTTTTATTAGATCTAATTTCCCTACTCAGAACAAAAGTTGTCTGGGCAGCTAGAACTATGCTCTGAAAAGCATCATATTGGCAACCAAGATCACCTACCTGACCCATAGTCAGGACATCCCAATTTAGCCCACCAAGGTAATTTTTCAGTCCCATGAAGTCAGCCAAGCGAAAATCTGGGACAGAGATTAGATTGCAGTTATCTGGGTAATTCTGTGATATATTGAATCTAAGTGATTTGTGATCACTTTTCCCAAGCTCATCATTAATCTCAAGATTATTAATTAGTGAATCTTGTTGGCAAGAGCCAAGTCAAGCAGATGTTTCCTCTAGTTGGTTCTGTCACAACCTGTTCTAAAAAGCAATCCTGAACCGATAAAGAAAGTCACTAGACTCAAAATTCCTGTCATATTGTTCCAGTTTGTCTAAAGTTAAAATCTTCCATTATCAAAACATTTTCATATCTAGATGCCTTATGAATTTCGTCCCATAACGGTTTAATGCCCTCCCTATCAAAGGTTGGGGGGCCTATAAATCAACTCAAAATTAATTTGTCACGTCCCTCGATGAAACTGTAGCCAAACAGATTTGAGTTCGATGTTTCTAATCCTTATTTTCATGTCTAAAAACAACAATTTAAAATTGCTCTGACAACATCGCCTCTCCACCCCCTTCCTGTTGACCCTATCTGTTGTGGAATATTTTATAACTCATGTATGTTGCATTCAGAAGGTATTTCCTATCTTCAGGCTGAACCAAGTCTCTGCTATCCCAATAATATCTAATTACCTACACTTGCAAGTAACTTAGCTCATCTATCTTATTTTTTAGACTCCTACTATTTGTATAGTAAACCTTAAAGGGAGAGGTAGTCACTCGTGCCCTCTACTATCTCTCTTTGTTTGTTTGATCAATTGTTTTGCCATTACTGGCAACTTTATTTTGAATATTGTCTTTTAAACAAAACCCTGAGGTATCCCGGTTTAACCCTAATGCTGCAGTCTGATTGTTTGCCACAAACACCGATACCCTATAATTTATCAATTTAAATTCTGGACAAGCCCTAAATTTTACCCTCTCAATGAATTGGCTAATGCAACCACTCCATCCCCAGAGAATGAACCCATCCCTTGCAAAACATATAAAGTTTGCCAAAGAATAGGTCCCAGTTATCAATGAAAGGGATTGCAAGTTCGTCGCAGTACCTGTCTGGGCCCAATTTATTCCAATTGCCCTAGACATTCATTCATTGCCCACTCCCTTCTAGGCAAAAGATGCTACATATGACTGGGATCCCTCTTTTAGACCTAACTACTTCTATGGCTAACCTGTACTTATCCAGTAGCTCCTTTTCTCCTTCCCTTCCCAATGCATTCCCCCAGCACTAAGACAGATAATAAAACTTGTTCCCATTACCTCCCATTTTTTTCCAACCTGCTGACTAGTCACCAACACCAGCTCCAGGAAGGCACACTCTCTGTCTGACCTTTCTGTCTCTGTTACAAAAGATGGTCCATATATCTTACCTAGATATCCCCCACTTTTAAAAATTTTTCTTACCTTGATTAACAGGAGAATCAGTGGTACCTTAAACCCCTCACTAACCACTGAAGTACACTCGTTATGGAGAACAGAGAATCTTCTCTTTTTAACTCTCATCTTCCTTCTTCCTGAACTGTGAACCACTTGTCACTTAAAGCAGCTGCCACTATAATGCTGGTGACCATTCCCTCCTTACCAGCTAAATCCTCATACTCGCTCCCAAACTCATCAATGCGAAGCTTCAGCCTCCAAATTTCCTCCTAAAGGGAAGTAAAATCTCCTTCTTCAACACTTGAACCCTGAGATTCTAAAATACTACAACAAGGCAGCCAGGAAGCTTACAGCACTTCGCCGTGTCTCCCTACTGCCTTTGCTAGATTCTGTACGAGGCACAAGTACGCTCACACCTTGAGTAATGCTCCACTTTCTTGGTTTTTGCCTGCCCCCCCCTCATATGCGACTGCTTGACAGAGTAGAGAACAGACCCAAGACGTCTCATCTCTTGCCTGGACCCATCCTGGATAGATCTGTCATTTCAGCAGAGCCTTCTACACAGGAGGGATTGGGTGGGCCCTTTCTGTTATGTACAAGGGCCCAAAATTGTCAAAGTACCACACTTGGATCCACTTCGAGGACAGCGTGAAACAAGCTTTTATGCCACAAGACGGGCAAAAGCAGAACTTCACTCTGGCTGTACCCTTCTCCAACATCACACCATCTGAGATCATATATACCCAGGGTGACTCGAGTAAAGGAACACATCCGTACAGTTAATGATGTAAACGAGGTAAAGTCAGTTGATCAAATGAAAATGCTGGCCCACAGATGGCTCCCAACTTCATCCTGTTTTCCTACTTGTATGTCTCATAACAATAAAAATGCTTTCAAATGAGCGATGTAGGTAACAGCTCTTAGCTTGCCAAAAAAGTTAGGAATCCTTAAACCTGTAAATAGCTTGTCAATAAAGCTAGGGATCCTTAATCTTGTCAAAAATCTGTGTAAAAAAAAAAAAAAAAAAAAAAAAAAAAAAAAAAAAAAAAAAAAAAAAAAAAAAAAAAAAAACATTGTGCTTGGTAACAGCCCACGCTAACTCCCAGACATAGGCAGGTATGACCCAGTGACCACTGACCAAGGGTACGACCACTGACCACACGACAATTTACACCATTTGCCTTGGACACCATTCGTTTCCAACTCCTCTCCTTGGCAAAATACTCCATATGATAGGGTTCCCACCCTTCTTCCTATTTAATACCCATTGCTGACCTATACCTGCTAATCAGGTCCTCACTCTTACATCTGCCAATATCGTTGCCTCCCGCACTGAGGGAGATAATAGGATTGCTCCCATTACCTTTGTGATGTCGTCCAGACAGCTAACAATATCCCCCATCCCAGCCCCAGGAAAACATACACCATGCCTCCTCTTCCTGTCCCTAAGACAAAAGGCCCTATCCATAAAATTAACCTGACTGTCTCCAACTAAAAAAATTGTTCTTACCTTCATTTGTGGAAATTTTTCGTGACGTTCTTGATGGTCTTCATTGGGATATCAAGGGATGTTCACCACCCTCTGCCAATGCCCCTTGGTGCTCGTTGTGACGTTCCCAGTAGACAACCCACATTTGTCTGGTAACACCGAAATTTGGGGTTTGGGAAATCTCCACAGAAATCTTCTGGATCTTCGTTGTTTCCGCCACTCCAACAAACTTCTTATTTTCAGTTTTGTTCCATGTTGCCGGCCACTGACCAGGTCCTCTCTTGACCCGAGGACTCACAACAGGAGGGTTACTTCGAATCCTCTTGTTTTCCTCCGTCATCGCCCTATCTCAAGCTTGCAACCCTAAGCTCCTCTTTCAGCTGCTGGTACAGTTGCTCAAGAGAGGACATCTTGTGCAGATTCACGGGGAACACACTGGACAGAACTTCACAGAGCTAGGTACACATCACCACTGCTAAGTACATGTCCATATGGTCCAGTTTCCCAATCTTATTGTGACTGAAATCATCCATGACAGTAACTTTGCACTACACTTGTGGGCCCTTCTAGCCACCTCAGCAAGTGTCCACATTTGCACTTGTGCTCTCATCATACTCTTGTCTTGACATTCTGCTATTCTGTGATGGGTTGTACATCACTGGACAAGCACCTAAAGTCGTTCCTGACCAGCCGGGCTGTGGCTCGTACGTTTGGTTTGCGTGCAGCCAGCAGCAAAAAGCCTGGTTGACCAGGCTCTGATCCACCAGGAGGCCTGGTCACAGACCGGCCCCGGGGGCGTTGACCCCCGGAACTCTCTCCAGGTAAACCCAGGTAACTGCAATCATTATCCTCGGGTCCCACAGCCTGAATATTTCTACTACATAGTTCCTTGCTTCCCTTCTGTCCATTCCTTACAACTCCTCAAATCACCAACCGGTTTTGAAGAGAGTACAACTCCTCCTTACTCTCTGTTTTCCCGTGCTATGATATCTGGAATTTCTCCCTGATTCTTCAATGATTTTCATCGTATTTATTTGTTATGTCGTCTGCGTTAGTGTAATATGCCTTCATTTTCTATTCCAGTACTGCATTCTGGAGTGTTTGTGTTAATTTGAAACTTTGGGAGGCTGCTGTGAAGGTAGGAGTTGTGATGGGGTGTGGGAGCTGTGAGTGAGGAGTGTAGTTCAAATTTTTTAATTAATTTGTTTGGGGAGGAAAGGGGTCAAGGTTGAAGTTCTGTTGGTTGTTCGTCAGTAATGGTTTTAATTTTGATAAGTTTAGATTTAAAAAACCCAAAGGAAAAAGTATGGGTTTTGGGGAAATAGGGTAGTTGTTGTTAAAAAACAGTCTACCTTTTGGGTTATTGAGGTTGGGACGGGGGGTAGTTTCAAATCTAGGTTGGTAAGTACTTTGAGGGGGAAAGGGTTGGTTTTGAGTGGGACTTTCACACCCAGAGTTATTTTTTGGGGTAGCATTAAAAATTGGGGTTTGGGGAAAATGTTTTGTTAGTGGGTTTGGAATTGAAAGGACCTCCCTAGTAGGGGCCCCGCAGGCCTTTTCCGGGTTTGGTTCCTCCTTTCTTAGGGTTCTTATGTTTATTTTTCTTATGGTCCTCCTGGTTGGACTTCCCGGCCTTTTCTTTTTCCTTGTCCCCTTTTTCCTGCCTCTTGCATTTTGGTGCCTTCTCGTTTTTTCTCTTTCTTTTCATGTTTGTTGCAGATGAGGTCCCTGTTGGTTTTTTGGGTGAGTCCTTGACCCTTTTATTTTCTGCTTGGACCCTTTTTTTTTTTAAAAATTTTTTCTGTCTTGAAATTCAATTTGGGGACTAGACGTTTTTCTTGAAAACTTGTCAGTTTGGGTTTCTGTCCTCCCCCCTTGTTTGATGATATTTTCAATCTCTTTTTTTACCCCCTTTTTTCCCCTTTTCGGTTTGGGTTTCTTCTGCCTTCTGAAGCCCATAAAAAAAAACAGGGATTCCCCCTCCCCTTTTGTCCATCGCTTTTCCCCTCGGTATCTCTGGGTGTGTTTTTTAAGCAACCCAATGCTATTAATCTAAAAGGGCCCTATCTCCTTCCCTTCCCTTTCCCAGTCCCCCTTGCGGGCCGTTTTTCCTGTAACCAATAGCACCCCCCCTTTTACCCCAGCCCGTTTACTGTGTATCCCACCTGTTGTACTCACCTAGTGTGTGGGGTATGTGTGTGTGTTCCCCCCAATTTTTTGGTTGAAAGGAGTAGATTACAGCTTCTGGCTACTTGGTCCACCCTCCCCCTTTGCCCCAAAGGGGTTTCATAAACCCTTTTCAAAAAAACCCCAATGTATGGTTTCGGGCCCCCTTTACATCACTCTCAAGACAGTTTTCTCCCCCCCCCCCCCCCTGCCCATCCCTGGAACTCTTCGGGTTTTTTCGTTTCCAAATTTGGTGACCCCTTGTTGTTGTGTCCCATTCTGAAACATTCGGCCCCTCCCCACTTTTTTAAATTCCTTTTTCGTATTTCTTTAATTTTCTTTTACATTTTCTCCCTTTTCCTGCTGCCCCCAAAGTGCCCCCGTAAAACATGTCTCGTCTCCGGGAAAAATCATTTTTGAAAACCTATCCCCTTTTCCCCCTTCTAATTTCTTGACCAGGTGGGGGTTCCAAAAGGGTTTGTTGCTTTTTCCCAAATTTTTTCTTAAATTTTCTATGTGACAAAATTTTAAACGATACCTTATGGGGGTTGTGAAATGCTATTCCTGGTTCAAAAAAGCTCCCTTTATGCTCCCGCCCGGTTTGTACTTTGGGGGCTTCTTTGACCTTCCCCATCTTCTAAATTTTGCGTTTGGTGGGGTTAAATAAAGGATTAAATTCCTGGACCAGGTTCCCAGTCTGTCCAGACCCCTTTGTAGTCTGCCTGATCCTCATCTGAATTTTAATTTTTTTCACATTAGCTTCAAATTGCTGCAAACATTGGACTTTGAATCTATCCCTTCAGTTATGTCACTCACATATACCAGAAAAAAAGCACCGGTCGTACCCACTGAAACCCCGTGGAACCCTTTCATAAAGGCATCCCCCGGGGCCCTCATCAGTATCATAACTCATGGTTTCCCTTTCCCGTCGGTATTTTTCCGGGTCCATTGAGTGCCTTTTGTTACATTTTTTTCCCGAAACTCCAGCATGGGCAATAATCCCTTTTTTGTGGAACGGGAAACGGAAAACCTTTTTTCAGTTTTAAGAAAATGTAGTTACCCAAACCCCCCCTCTCTGGGCTTGTCTTTCTTCCGTAAAGTTGTCACAAAACTCCCCCTGGTTTTTTGAAAGATTTCCCCTCCCCGGGGAAAACCGGTGCTGGTTGTTTTTATTTTAAACCCCCTTCCTTTCTAGGTTTCTCCCCACTCTTCTCCTAAAAATTTTTCCCCTTTTGATTGCATTTATAAAGTCAGTAACATGTGTCTGTAGTTTAATGCCGTGTGTTGTCTTCTTCCCAAAAATTAGGGTAACATTTCCCGTTCCACACCGCAGGTAGTTTGCCCCCCCCCCGTTTCGTAGATGTGGCACCCCTATCCTTTTCTTCCCGGGGGGCCCCCGGGGAAAAAAACGTTTGATCACACCCCCCCTTGGGTAAACTAGTTCACTTTGCAATTTTCTTAGTTCTTTTCCTCAGTTTTTTTGGGATTGTGTCCAGCACTTAATAGTGTCCCCCCCCATTCTGGGTTTTTTGAAATCCTTTCCATTCCCCCCGAAAATACTTCTTTAAATTTATGTTGAGCCCCTTCACTTTCTTCTCAGTGTTTTTTTTTTTTTTTTTTTTTTTTTTTTGCGATCTCCCCTCCTTTTTCCCTTTTTCAGCCTCATTACCTGGTGCATGGACCCCTTGGTTTTTCCCCCCCCTGATGTTTGGGTTTGTACAACACTTTAGGTCAGAGTTGGTTTTCGTGTTATGTTATTTTCATATTGCATCCCTTCATATTTGTTCTCAACGTCTTGGCCACTGCTGTTCTTTGATGGGTTGAACATCACTGCAATCTTTCAATTCTGGGACCCCCCCAGTCTGAAATGTTCCTAACTTTGTACCTTGCGTCCACTCTGTCCCTTCTTTCCAACTCCTCAAAATTCCACAGGTTTTTGATAAGCAGTACAACTCCTTATCCCTCTATTCCCTCGGGTCTTTCCTCAGGAATCTGCTATCTAGTTGGAAAGATGTCATCTGTTATCTTTCCCTATGAGCTTGGTTTCTTTTGAGTGCTATAAATGTCTGGTGATTCCCTCTGTGATTCTTTCGTGTGTTCGTGTGTATAATCACCTACATGTAGTTGCGGAGTCAGTCATGGTTCCTGGCCCCCTGTGTGTATATGTGTGTGTGAGTGTGTTTGTGAGCCTCCTGCACCAGACACTAAAGCCTCCTGCACACAGACACTGAGCCTTCTGCACCAGCCCACTGAGCCTCCTTGTGAGGGAAAAGTTCAACAGATGGGAGTAGTGAGCGAGTATATGGTAACGATATTTTGGGATTCCCGGCTGCTTGTTAAGGTAGGTTAAAGTCTAGCTCCCGCTATCCCTCCCATCCTTTCTCCCCACACCGAAAGGTGAGTGTGGGGCCCCGGCCAAACAGTCATCACTCGACTCACAGCTCCCAGCACAACTCTTGGAATGAAAAGATCGGGTCACCTCCCAAACCCATCGAGAAGTGTTGAAGGAGACAGACTGATGCCCCGAGACGTCACTTTATGATCTACCTACCTGATTAATTGTACAGGACACTACCCCTCATCTTTGCAGTGGTAAAGAACCTGCGTTCCTGTCATCTGGACTGACTATTCAAGGCTATAGACTCTGTGAAGAACTTTTTTTTTATATTTTATTTAAAACCAATACAGTTTAACATAAAAATAAAGAAACAGTATGGATCTCAATCAAATTAACTGACAAACGGATTGCACCTATATGCTCGCAGATATTGCTGCAAAACATACAATAAGAACTTACGGTAAGAACATACCCAAAAAAAAAATACTGCCCACTGGGTCATGAATTGACATATATACACATTCATTGAAGCAAAACCTTGCATATATATAAAATTGTACATATAACATGAATCTGACAAAGGCTCAATACACTTGAACATAAAATATACAAAGAAGTTTATCATTTAAAAACCCCATCCTTCACTTTAATTAAAAAACCAAAACCCTTTAACATCATAATCTTACTAGAACATCTACATACATATCCCTAAAATACAGCTTTACATATACCAACATACGAAAAAACAGAAAAAGAATACAGCTTAGAACACAATAACTGAAGCGCTTACTGTTACAATAAACCCTTATACATATCTCAGACACAAATGGAAACTACGTCACTAAACTGTTTAGATATGTCTGTTATACCATACAGACTAAAACTTAACATCAAGAACTTAGCAATGACACCAAACCGGTATCAGGGTACAGACCAGAATTCTAAACTTTATAAAGAATCGAATCATACATATATAAAGTAGGACAGCGAGCGCGCTAGTCATCCGTCGGGCTCCGGGAATTTAAGTGTTTTTGAGGGGTACCTAAGTGTTCTGCAAGGGTTGCTAAGTGTGTTTAGGGTAGTGAACAATCCTAGAAGTGTTGTTTTTTTTTTAATTGCCTGAGCCACATAAGTGTGGGGGGAGCCACAATTTTGTAAGTGATCTGGAAATAAAAGCGTTGTGGCGCAGGCTAGTGTGTAAGGCGGCGTTGCCAAGTGTCACCCAAGAAAGATAATAAAGTGAAACAATCGTGTGACCAGTGAAAGAAATACAGTGAATAGGGTACATTATTAACGAGAAGAAATTGAGGTGGATCTACGCCAGGACGTACATCGAGCTGGAAACTACGCCAGGACGTCACATCGACCTGGACAATTACAGTGCACAGCTGCACTAAAAAATACTGTTATCACCTATGAGTGGTTTGTTTGGGTGTGGGATTCAGGTTTCCAAATTAAACCCCCCAAGCTGAATGTGAATGTTTTAACTCTCATAGCACGATAAAGAATAGGCACTTAAGTATTCAGTAAGGTTTAGCAAATGGTAATCCATTGAACAAGGCGATTAACTCACTATAAGCAGGTCGAGCATAGGCAACACTGTAAGGGTTGGAGTCAGGTCACAAGAGATTGTGGACACAAGCGACAACTGAGAATCTACATTACACTCCAAGCACAAGCCACCTACTTTTCAGACACATAATAAACCCACACATAATTCGACCACATAATTACACACACACACACACACACACACATATATACACACACATACACAAACACACACAACACATACACACACACCCACATACACACACCGACAATACACACATACACACACCCCAAAACACACACACACACACACACACACACACACACACACACTGTAAGTAAGTGCCGGTAAGTCCAGGAGGTTGGGGGTCAGGTCACAAAAAGGTTGTGGGCAGCCAAGGACCATTGAGACTTACCTTAAAAGCACAAGCCACCTACCTTTCAGTACATAATTAAACCCACACATAATTCCACACACAATTACACACAAAATTACACACAAAACACACACCAACACACACACACACACACACACACACACCCCACACACAAAACACACACACACACACAAAACACACACACATGGTACGTGGCGAGGTGTCAGAGTGGGCACCTGTGACCAGCGGGGTCCCGCAGGGGTCGTCCTAGGACCAGTGCTGTTTCTGGTATTTGTGAACGACATGACGGAAGGGAAAAGACTCTGAGGTTTTCCCTGTTTGCAGATGACGTGGGAAAATGATGAGAAGATTTTTACTCAATCGAAACCAGGGAGAACTACAAAGGGATCTGGACAGGCTGCAGACCTGGTCCGCAATTGGCTCCCGGAGTTCAATCCCCAAGTGCAAAGTCATGAAGATTTGGGGGAAAGGGGAAAGAAGGCCGCACGGACTACAGTCTAGGGGGTCAGAGACTACAAACCTCATCAAGGAAAAAGATCTTGGGGTGAGTATAACACCAGGCACATCTCCTGAAGTGCACATCAACCAAATAACTGCTGCAGCATATGGGCGCCTAGCAAACCTCAGAACAGCATTCCGACATCTTAATAAGAAATCATTTAGGACCCTGTACACCGTGGGACGTTTTGGCCCATATTGTAGTATGCGGCACCCGTTTGGAACCCCACACCCAGCCAAGTACGTGAAGAAACTAGAGAAAGTGCAAAGGTTTGCAACAAGACTGTCCCAGACCTAAGAGGTATGTCCTACGAGGGAGGTTAAAGGGAAATCAACCTTTACGACACTGGAGGACAGGAGAGATAGGGGGGCTGATAACGACATACAAAATACTGAGAGGAATTGAAAGGGGGACAAAACAGGATGTTCCAGAGATTGGACAAATAACAAGGGGGCACAGTTGGAACTGAAGGACACAGATGAATCACA
>NC_069409.1:3679556-3698480 GCF_026875155.1 Cherax quadricarinatus
TGTTGCTTACACTTCTTGACATAAATCCCAGTAATCTGTTTGCCTTATTACGTACGCTTAGGCATTGCTGTCTTGGTTTAAGGTTACTGCTTACCATAACCCCCATTGTCCTTTTCACAATCTGTATGACTAAATTCTGTAAGACACATATGCAACAGTTAGGTATCTATGTGTCTTACCTAACAACCTGTCGGTATTTTATACCATTTTAATGTTCATGGCTAAGTTCTACATTATTTAACTTAAGGTTACTGCTTACCATAACCCCCATTGTCCTTTTCACAATCTGTATGGCTAAGTTCTACATTATTTAACTTATAAGTGCTAAGGTTATGGACACTCCCGAGCTTCAGAACCTTGCATTTATCTACATTGAACTGCATTTGCCACTTTGCTGACGAGGTATTGAGTTTGTCTAAATCCTCCTGAAGTTCCCTGATATCTACGTTTGAATCAATTATCCTACCTATCTTTGTGTCATCGGCGAACTTTCTCATTTCACTAGCAATTCCCTCATCAAGATCATTGATATATATTATAAACAACAACGGGCCCAAGACTGATCCCTGTGGAACGCCACTTGTTACAGATCCCCACTCGGATTTAACCCCATTTATGTACACTCTCTGCTTCCTGCCTGTGAGCTATGACTCGATCCAAGAGAGCACTTTTCCCCCAATTCCATGAGCTGCAACTGTCTTTAACAGTCTTTGCTGCGGAACTCTATCAAAAGCCTTACTAAAGTCTAAGTAAATAATATCAAATTCTTTATCGTGATCAACAGCCTCAAAAGCTTTACTGAAGAAAGTTAATAAATTAGACAAGAACGGCCTCTCGTGAATCCATGCTGAGTATCATTAATCAAGCTATTCTTATCGAGATGGCTTCTTATAATCTCAGCTATAATTGACTCTAGTAATTTGCCTACAATTGAAGTTAGGCTTATTGGGAGGTAATTTGACGGTAACGACTTGTCACCTGCTTTAAAAATAGGAATTACATTAGCTATCTTCCACATATCAGACACTACGCGTGTTTGAAGAGATAAATTAAAAATATTAGTTAATGGTTCACAGAGTTCCATTTTGCATTCCTTAAGAACCTTTGAAAAAAGCTCATTAGAGCCCTGCGACTTATTTTGCTTCAGTCAGTCTATTTGTTTCATAACCATTTCACTAGTGGCTGTGATGTTACATAATTTATCTTCTTCAGGCCCACTTTAAAAATTAATTACTGGAATATTATTAGTGTCTTCCTGTGTATAAACCGACAGAAAATAATTACTTAAAATCGAGCACATTTCATTCTCTTTGTCAGTAAGATGCCCATAGTTATTTTTAAGGGGACCTATCTTATCTCTAACTTTCGTTCTATATACCTGGAAAAAACTTTTTGGGTTAGTTTTCGAATCCTTAGCAACTTTAATTTCATAGTCCCTTTTAGCTTTTCTTATCCCATTTTTAGTGTCCCTCTTAATGTCAATATGCTGATTCATAAGATGACCCTCACCTCTTTTGATACACCTATGAATTCCTTTCTTATGCCCTAGTAGATATTTCAGCCTATTATTCATCCATTTTGGGTCATTTCCATTTGATCTAATTTCTTTATACGGGATAAACGTTCTTTGAGCAGCATGTATAGTGCTCAGAAAACTGTCATATTAATAGCTCTCTTCGTTACACAGTCAACAGATGATAAGTGTTTTCTAAGCACATTGTAATCTGCTAAGCGAAAATCTGGAACTGTTACTCGAGTTGTCCCTACTATCATACTTCCATTCTATGCTAAAGGTAATTGATTTGTGATTGCTTGTGCCGAGTTCCTCATTAATTTCTAAATTTTTAACAAGGGTTTCCTTGTTCGCCAGAACCAAATCAAGAAGGTTATTTCCCCTTGTAGGTTCTGTCACAAACTGCTCCAAAACACATTCCTGAACTACTTCTAAGAAGTCATTTGATTCTAAATTCCAATTCAAGAAATTCCAATCAATGTGACTGAAGTTAAAGTCCCGTAGAATAACTACATCATTGTGCATTGTAGCCTTAACAGTTTCCTCCCACAGTAACTTCCCTTGGTCCCTATCTAAGTTTGGGGGGCGATATATCACTCCTAGGGTAAATTTTTTATGTCCCTCTGAAAATTCTATCCAGACAGACTCTGTATGTGTTACCTCAGAATTAATACCCGTTTTTATGCAACATTTCAAGTGATCTCGGACATATAGTCCCACCCCACCTCCATACCGATATTTCTATCTACTTGGAACAATTTGAAACCCTGAATGTGACATTCCCAAGGCATGTCCCAACTTTTGGAATTAAACCATGGCTCAGTGATTGCAAATACATCAATGTTACCTGCACTAGCAACTAATCTCAACTCATCCATCTTATTCCTAGCACTACGGAAATTAGCATAATATAATTTTAAAAACCCTCCTTTCTCTTTACCCTTCCTTCTCATATCTGTTTTTTCACTAAGCCTATTACTGTCCTTGTCGCCTAGTGCCATTGGCTTTCTAGTATCCACCTCATTCTGCCTATTACTAGTTCCCCTAGAACTCGTAATATTACTACACTGTGACTTCACTGTATTCTCGCCAAAACCCATACCACTATCCATTCCTAGTTTAAAGCCCTAACAGCTCCCTCCACTGCCGTTGCCAGTGCCGCCACCCCAGACCTAGATAAGTGAACCCCATCCCTGGTATACATGTCATTTCTGCCATAGAAGAGGTCCCAGTTGTCAATGAATGTTACCACATTTCCATACAGTATTTGTCCAGCCAGCAATTAAGAACATAAGAGCATAAGAAAGAAGGAACACTGCAACAGGCCTATTGACCTATGTGGAGCAGGTCTATGTCCCCCCCTGATTTAGACCAATGACCTTTCCCCGGATTACCCCAATGACCCACCCAGTCTGGTCACTTACACTCAAGGATGGAGCACTGCACCAGACCCAGCAGCACAAGCTAGTCAGATCCAACTCACACCCACCTACACCCACTCATGTATTTATCTAACCTATTTTTAAAACTACACAACGTTTTAGCCTCAATAACTGTACTCGGGAGTTTGTTAAACTCATCCACAACTCTATTACCAAACCAGTGCTTTCCTATATCCTTCCTGAATCTGAATTTTTCCAACTTGGAACCATTGCTGCGAGTCCTGTCTTGGTTGGAAATTTTCAGCACGCTATTTACATCCCCTTTATTTATTCCTGTTTCCCATTTATACACTTCAATTATATCTCCCCTAATTCTACGCCTTTCGAGAGAGTGCAGATTCAGGGCCCTCAGTCTATCCTCATAGGGAAGATTTCTGATGCATGGGATCATCTTTGTTATCCTCCTCTGTAAGTTTTTCAGAGCATTAATATCCATTCTGTAATACGGTGACCAGAACTGAGCAGCATAGTCTAAATGAGGCCTAACCAAGGATATATGGAGTTGAAGAACAACCTGAGGACTTCTATTATTTATACTTCTAGATATGAAGCCAAGAATTCTGTTAGCTTTATTTCGAACACTAATGCACTGTTGTCTTGATTTTAGATTACTGCTAACCAGAACTCCTAAATCCTTTTCGCAATAAGTAGTATTAAGATCTACATTATTTAGTTTATATGTGGCATGGTTATTTAACTGTCCAACATTTAGAACTTTGCATTTGTCAATATTAAACTGCATCTGCCACTTCTCCGACCATTGCATCAGTCTATTCAAATCATCCTGGAGTGTTCTAGTGTCCTCATTATAATGAATTGGACGGCCTATTTTAGTGTCATCAGCAAATTTGCTTATGTCGCTATTTATTCCCTCATCTATGTCGTGTATGTAAATTGTGAACAACAACGGGCCCAACACTGACCCCTGAGGAACACCACTTGTGACGTGCCCCCATTCTGATTTCTCCCCATTTATGCAAACTCTCTGCTGCCTATTTGTCAGCCATGCCTCTACCCAGGAAAAAATTTTTCCTCCTATTCCGTGTGCCTTAAGTTTCCTCAATAGCCTCTGGTGTGGAACTCTATCGAGAGCCTTACTGATATACGCAATATCATATTCATTACCTTGATCTACCTCCTCAAACACCTTAGTGAAAAAAGTTAGTAAATTCGTAAGACAGGAACGCCCCTTTGTAAAACCGTGTTGAGATTCATTAATCAATCTGTACCTATCAAGATGGCTACGAATTGCTTCGGCAATTATTGATTCCATAAATTTTCCCACTATGGAGGTAAGTCTATATTTTCGAAGCCAAGGGACCTGTCACCTGCCTTGTAAATAGGTATTATATTGCCATTTTCCACTTATCAGGCACTATGCCAGTTTGTAGTGATATGTTAAAAAGATTAGCCAAAGGTGTGTAAGTTCCTCTTTACATTTCTTTAACACCCTTGCAAACAGTTCATCAGGGCCTGGGTATTTGTTAGGTTTTAGTTTCTCTGTTTGTCTGAGGACCATGTCACTAGTTACCACAAACGTACTGGGTGAAAACTGAGAGGAAGTAGGTATTGAAAATTTCACACATATCCTTATCACTGTCAGTGGTCTGACCAGAGTTACTCTTAAGTTGGCCAATCTTGTCGCTAATCTTACTTCTGTATACCTGAAAGAACCCTTTTGGGTTAGTCTTTGAATCCATTGCAACCTTAGCCTCATAATCCCTTTTTGCTTTTCTTATTCCTTTCTTTATTTTTCTCTTTAATTGAATATATTGATTTCTTAACTGCTCATCCCCTCTTTTGATACACCTATACATGCCTCTCTTTTGACCAATGAGATGTTTTAATCTATTGTTCATCCATTTGGGATCATTTTTATTAGATCTAATTTCCCTACTCAGAACAAAAGTTGTCTGGGCAGCTAGAACTATGCTCTGAAAAGCATCATATTGGCAACCAAGATCACCTACCTGACCCATAGTCAGGACATCCCAATTTAGCCCACCAAGGTAATTTTTCAGTCCCATGAAGTCAGCCAAGCGAAAATCTGGGACAGAGATTAGATTGCAGTTATCTGGGTAATTCTGTGATATATTGAATCTAAGTGATTTGTGATCACTTTCCCCAAGCTCATCATTAATCTCAAGATTATTAATTAGTGAATCTTTGTTGGCAAGAGCCAAGTCAAGCAGATTTTTCCTCTAGTTGGTTCTGTCACAACCTGTTCTAAAAAGCAATCCTGAACCGTATCAAGAAAGTCACTAGACTCAAAATTTCCTGTCATATTGTTCCAGTTTGTCTAAAGTTAAAATCTTCCATTATCACAACATTTTCATATCTAGATGCCTTATGAATTTCGTCCCATAACGGCTTAATGCCCTCCCTATCAAGGTTTGGGGGCCTATAAATCAGACTCAAAATTAATTTGTCACGTCCCTCGAGAAACTGTAGCCAAACAGATTTTGAGTTCGATGTTTCTAATCTTATATCATGTCTAAGACAACAATTTAAAATTGCTCTGACATACATCGCCTCTCCACCACCCTTCCTGTTGACCCTATCTGTGTGGAATATTTTATAACTCTGTATGTTGCATTCAGAAGGTATTTCTCTATCTTTCAGGCTGAACCAAGTCTCTGCTATACCAATAATATCTATATTACCTACACTTGCAAGTAATCTTAGCTCATCTATCTTATTTCTTAGACTCCTACTATTTGTATAGTAAACCTTAAGGGAGGTAGTCACTCGTTGCCCTCTACTATCTCTCTTTGTTTGTTTGATCAATTGATTTGCCATTACTGGCAACTTTATTTTGAATATTGTCTTTTAAACATATCCCTGAGGTATCCCGGTAATAACTGCTGTTTTTAACCCTAATGCTGCAGTCTGATTGTTTGCCACAAACACCGATACCTCTATAATTTATCAATTTAAATTCCTGGACAAGTCATCAATTACCCTCTCAATTGAATTGGCTAATGCAACCACTCCATCCCCAGAGAAATGAACCCCATCCCTTGCATACATATCATGTTTGCCAAAGAATAGGTCCCAGTTATCAATGAAAGGGATTGCAAGTTCGTCGCAGTACCTGTCTAGCCAGCAATTTATTCCAATTGCCCTAGACATTCATTCATTGCCCACTCCCTTTCTAGGCAAGATGCTACATATGACTGGGATCCCTCTTTTAGACCTAACTACTTCTATGGCTAACCTGTACTTATCCAGTAGCTCCTCTCTCCTTCCCTTCCCAATGTCATTACCCCCAGCACTAAGACAGATAATAGACTTGTTCCCATTACCTGCCATATTTTCCAACCTGCTGACTATGTCACCAACACCAGCTCCAGGAAGGCACACTCTCTGTCTGACCTTTCTGTCTCTGTTACAAAACGTATGGTCCATATATCTTACCTGAGAATCGCCTACTATTAAAATATTCTTACCTTGATTAACAGGAGAATCAGTGGTACCTTCAACCTCACTAACCACTGAAGTACACTCGTTATGGAGAACAGAGAATCTTCTCTGTTAACTCTCATCTTCCTTCTTCCTGAACTGTGAACCACTTGTCACTTAAAGCAGCTGCCACTATCACTGCTGGTGACCATTCCCTCCTTACCAGCTAAATCCTCATACTCGCTCCCAAACTCATCAATGCGAAGCTTCAGCCTCCTATTTTCCTCCTGAAGAAGTAGAATCTCCTTCTTCAACACTTGAACCTGAGATTCTAAAATACTACAACAAGGCAGCCAGGAAGCTTACAGCACTTCGCCGTGTCTCCCCTACTGCCGTTGCTAGATTCTGTACGAGGCACAAGTACGCTCACACCTTGAGTATGCTCCACTTTCTTGGTTTGCCTGCCCCCCCTCTCATATGCGACTGCTTGACAGAGTAGAGAACAGAGCAAGACGTCTCATCTCTTGCCTGGACCCATCCTGGATAGATCTGTCATTTCAGCAGAGCCTTCTACACAGGAGGGATGTGGGTGGCCTTACTGTTATGTACAAGGCCAATATTGTCAAAGTACCACACTTGGATCCACTTCGAGGACAGCGTGAAACAAGCTTTTATGCCACAAGACGGGCAGAAAGCAGGAACTTCACTCTGGCTGTACCCTTCTCCAGAACATCACTCCATCTGAGATCATATATACCCAGGATGACTCGAGTATGGAACACATCCGTACAGTTTAATGATGTAAACGAGGTAAAGTCAGTTGATCAAATGAAAATGCTGGCCCACAGATGGCTCCAACTTCATCCTGTTTCCTACTTGTATGTCTCATAACAATAAAAATGCTTTCAAATGAGCTGATGTAGGTAACAGCTCTTAGCTTGCCAATAAAGTTAGGAATCCTTAACCTGTAAATAGCTTGTCAATAAAGCTAGGGATCCTTAATCTTGTCAAACTCTGTGTAAAAAAAAAAAAAAAAAAAAAAAAAAAAAAAAAAAAAAAAAAAAAAAAAAAAAAAAAAAAAAAAAAACATTGTGCTTGGTAACAGCCCACGCTAACTCCCAAGAGCATAGGCAGGTATGACCGCAGGTGACCACTGACCATAGGGTACTGACCACTGACCACAGCGTACAATTGACACCAGTTGCCTTGGACAGCCATTCGTTTCCAACTCCTCTCCTTGGCAAAATACTCCATATGATAGGGTTCCCACCCTTCTTCCTAATTATCTCTATTGCTGACCTATACCTGCTAATCAGGTCCTCACTCTTACATCTGCCAATATCGTTGCCTCCCGCACTGAGGCAGATAATAGGATTGCTCCCATTACCTTTGTGATGTCGTCCAGACAGCTAACAATATCCCCCATCCCAGCCCCAGGAAAACATACACCATGCCTCCTCTTCCTGTCCCTAAGACAAAAGGCCCTATCCATAAACTTAACCTGACTGTCTCCAACTAAAACATTGTTCTTACCTTCATTTGTGGAATTTGTCGTGACGTTCTTGATGGTCTTCATTGGGATATCAAGGGATGTCTCACTCACGTCTGCCAATGCTCCCTTGGTGCTCGTTGTGACGTTCCCAGTAGACAACCCACATTCGTCTGGTAACACCGAAAATGGGTTGGAAGTCTCCACAGAAATCTTCTGGATCTTCGTTGTTTCCGCCACTCCAACAAACTTCTTGATTTTCAGTTTTGTTCCATGTTGGCCGGCCACTGACCAGGTTCCTCTCTTGACCTGAGGACTCACAACAGGAGGATTACTTCGAATCCTCTTGTTTTCCTCCGTCAGTCGCCGTATCTCAAGCTTAGCAACCCTAAGCTCCTCTTTCAGCTGCTGGTACAGTTGCTCAAGAGAGGACATCTTGTGCAGATTCACGGAGAACACACTGGACAGAACTTCACAGAGCTAGGTACACATCACCACTGCTAAGTACATGTCCATATGGGTCCAGGTTTTCCCAATCTTATTGTGACTGAAATCATCCATGACAGTAACTTTGCACTACACTTGTGGGCCCTTCTAGCCACCTCAGCTAGTGTCCACATTTGCACTTGTGCTCTCATCATACTCTTGTCTTGACATTCTGCTATTCTGTGATGGGTTGTACATCACTGGACAAGCACCTAAAGTCGGTTCCTGACCAGCCGGGCTGTGGCTCGTACGTTGGTTTGCGTGCAGCCAGCAGCAACAGCCTGGTTGACCAGGCTCTGATCCACCAGGAGGCCTGGTCACAGACCGGGCCGCGGGGGCGTTGACCCCCGGAACTCTCTCCAGGTAAACTCCAGGTAACTGCAATCATTATCCTCGGATCCCACAGCCTGAAGTATTTCTACTACATAGTTCCTTGCTTCCCTTCTGTCCATTCCTTACAACTCCTCAAATCACCACCGGTTTTTGAAGAGGAGTACAACTCCTCCTTACTCTCTGTTCCTGTGCTATGATATCTGGAAATTTCTCCATGATTCTTCAATGATTTTCATCGTATTTATTTGTTATGTCGTCTGCGTTAGTGTAATATGCCTTCATTTTCTATTCCAGTACTGCATTCTGGAGTGTTTGTGTTAATTAGAAACTTTGGGAGGCTGCTGTGAAGGTAGGAGTTGTGATGGGGTGTGGGAGCTGTGAGTGAGGAGTGTAGTTCATTTTTAATTAATTTGTTTGGTTGAGGAAAGGGATCAAGGTTGAAGTTCTGTTGGTTGTTCGTCAGTAATGGATTTAAATTAGATAAGTTTAGATTTAGAAAGGACATAGGAAAGTATAGGTTTGGAAATAGGGTAGTTGATGAGTGGAACAGTCTACCTAGTTGGGTTATTGAGGCTAGGACTTTGGGTAGTTTCAAATCTAGGTTGGATAAGTACATGAGTGGGAAGGGTTGGATTTGAGTGGGACTTTCACATCAGAGCTTATTTCTTGGGTAGCATTGAAAATTGGGTTGGGTAAATGTTTTGTTAGTGGGATGAATTGTAAAGGACCTGCCTAGTATGGGCCAGCAGGCCTCCTGCAGTGTTCCTCCTTTCTTATGTTCTTATGTTTATGTTCTTATGGTCCTCCTGAGTCTGGACTTCCCTGCCTGTCTCTTGCCTTGTCTCTCTTTCCTGCCTCTTGCATCTTGTGCCTTCTCAGTTTTTCTCATTCTTTTCATGTTCTGTTGCAGATGAGGTACACCTGCTGGTATTTTGATGAGTCCTTGAGCCGTAGTTTCTGCTGTAGGATCCTGTTTTGCAATATTTCTGTCTTGAAATTCAACTTGACTAGACGTTATTCTCTGCAAACTTGTCAGCTTGGTCATGTCCTCCTCCCTTGTTTGATGATATTTTCAATCTCTTTTTTATCCCCTTATCGCCTTCGTATATGGTTTCTTCTGCCTTCTGAAGTCCATAAAAGAACAGTGGCTTCTCCCTCTCCTTGTCCATCGCATTTTCTCCTCTGTATCTCTGGGTGTGATTTAAGCAACTCCAATGCTACTTCATCTGAAAGGACCTATCTCCTTGCCTTCCTTCAGTCTCCCTTGCTGACCGTTTTTCCTGTAACCAATAGCATCCCCCTTTTACTCCTAGACGTTTACTGTGTACTCACCTAGTTGTACTCACCTAGTGTGTGTGTATGTGTGTGTGTTCACCCAATTATGGTTGCAGGAGTAGATTCACAGCTTCTGGCTACTTGGTCCACCCTCTCCCTGCTCCATGAGGTTCATCATACCTTTTCCTAAACCTATGTATGGTTTCTGCCTCCATTACATCACTCTCAAGACAGTTCTACTTCCTGACATCCCTGGAACTCATCTGAGTTTTCAGCTTCCAATTGTGACCCCTTGTTGTTGTGTCCCATCTCTGAAACATTCTGTCCCTACCCACTTTGTAAATTCCTCTCAGTATTTCATAAGTCGTTATCATGTCTCCCTTTTCCCTGCTGTCCTCCAGTGTCCCCGTAGAACATGTCTCGTACCTCCGGGACTAATCATGTTGCAAACCTATGCACTTTCTCTAATTTCTTGACCAGGTGTGGGTTCCAAACTGGTGTTGCATATTCCAATATTCTTAAAGTACTATGTGTACAAAATATTGAACGATACCTTACTGAGGTGTCGAAATGCTATTCCTAGGTTCACAAAGCTCCCATATGCTGCGCCTCGGCTTGTACTTTGTGGGCTTCTTTGACCTTCCCCATCTTCATGAATTTGCGTTTGGTGGGGTTAAACTCAAGGATTCAATTCCTGGACCAGGCTTGCAGTCTGTCCAGATCCCTTTGTAGTCTTGCCTGATCCTCATCTGATTGAATTCTTCACATTAGCTTCAAATTGCCTGCAAACATTGGCACTTCTGAATCTATCCCTTCAGTTATGTCACTCACATATACCAGAAACAGCACCGGTCGTACGACTGAACCCTGTGGAACCCTGTTCATCAAAGGCATCCACCCTGACACCTCATCACGTATCATAACTCACTGTTGCCTTCCTGTCAGGTATTCTCTGATCCATTGCAGTGCCTTTCATGTTACACTTCCTGATCTCCTAGCATGGGCAATAATCCCTTGTGTGGAACTGTATCGAAAGCCTTCTTACAGTTCAAGAAAGTGTAGTCTACCCACCCCCTCTCTCTGTCTTGTCTTACTTCCGTCATGTTGTCACAAAACTCCACTAGGTTTGTGACACAAGATTTCCCGTCCCTGAAACCGTGCTGGTTGTCGTATTTAAGCTCATTCCTTTCTAGGTACTCCACCACTCTTCTCCTAATAATCTTCTTTATGACTCTGCATATTATACATGTCAGTAACATGTGTCTGTAGTTTAATGCCGTGTGTCTGTCTTCTTTCCTAAAAATTAGGGTAACATTTCCTGCCTTCCACACCGCAGGTAGTCGCCCTGTTTCGATAGATGTGTGCACCTCTACTCTCTCTCTCAGGACCCACGGAGAAACGTCTGATCACACCGCCCTTGAGGTATCTAGTTCACTTAGCAATATCTTAGTCTCCTCCTCAGTTTTGTGTATTGTGTCCAGCACTTAATAGTGTACCCCACCATTCTGGTTTTGTGAAATCCTTTCCATCTCCACCGAAAATACTTCTTTAAATCTCATGTTGAGCTCTTCACATACTTCTCAGTGTTTTTTTTTTTTTTTTTTTTTGCGATCTCCCCTCCTTTCCTTCTTCAGCCTCATTACCTGGTGCATGACCATTGTTTCCCCCTCCTGATGTGGTTGTACAACAGCTTTAGGTCAGAGTTGGTTTTCGATGTTATGTTATTTTCATATTGCATCCCTTCATATTTGTTCTCAACGTCTTGGCACACTGCTGTTCTTTGATGGGTTGAACATCACTGCAATCATCAATTCTGGGACCCCCCCAGTCTGAAATGTTCCTACTATGTAGTACCTTGCGTCCACTCTGTCCCTTCTTTCCAACTCCTCAAAATTCCACAGGTTTTTGGTAAGCAGTACAACTCCTTCATCCCTCTATTCCCTCTGTCTTTCCTCAGGATCTGCTATCTAGTTGGAAAGATGTCATCTGTTATCATTCCTATGAGCTTGGTTTCTGTGAGTGCTATGATGTCTGGTGATGCCTCTGTGATTCTTTCGTGTGTTCGTGTGTATAATCACCTACATGTAGTTGCAGGAGTCAAGTCATGGTTCCTGGCCCCCCTGTGTGTATATGTGTGTGTGAGTGTGTTTGTGAGCCTCCTGCACCAGACACTGAGCCTCCTGCACCAGACACTGAGCCTTCTGCACCAGACACTGAGCCTCCTTGTGAGGGAAAAGTTCAACAGATAGGAGTAGTGAGCGAGTATATGGTAACGATAGTTTGATTGCCGGCTGCTTGTTAAGGTAGGGTAAGTCTAGCTCCCGCTATCCCTCCCATCCTTTCTCCCCACACCGAAAGGTGACGTGTGGGGCTCCGGCCAAACAGTCATCACTCGACTCACAGCTCCCAGCACAACTCTTGGAATGACAGATCGGGTCACCTGCCAACCAACGAGAAGTGTTGAAGGAGACAGACTGATGTCCCGAGACGTCACTTTATGATCTACCTACCTGATTAATTGTACAGGACACTACCCCTCATCTTTGCAGTGGTAAAGAACCTGCGTTCCTGTCATCTGGACTGACTATTCAAGGCTATAGACTCTGTGAAGAACTTTTTTTTTATATTTTATTTAAAACCAATACAGTTTAACATAAAAATAAAGAAACAGTATGGATCTCAATCAAATTAACTGACAAACGGATTGCACCTATATGCTCGCAAGATATTGCTGCAAAACATACAATAAGAACTTACGGTAAGAACATAGCTAAAAAAAAATACTGTCACTGGGTCATGAATTGACATATATACACATTCATTGAAGCAAAACCTTGCATATATATAAATTGTACATATAACATGACATCTGACAAAGGCTCAATACACTTGAACATAAAATATACAAAGAAGTTATATCAGTTAAATCCCATCCTTCACTTTAATTAAAAAACCAAAACCTAACATCATAATCTTACTAGAACATCTACATACATATCCCTAACAATACAGCTTTACATATACCAACATACGAATAAACAGAAAAAGAATACAGCTTAGAACACAATAACTGAAGCGCTATACTGTTACAATAAACCCATATACATAATCTCAGACACAAATGGACTACGTCACTAAACTGTTTAGATATGTCTGTATACCATACAGACTAAAACTTAACATCAAGAACTTAGCAATGACACCAAACCGGTATCAGGGTACAGACCAGAATTCTAAACTTTATAAAGAATCGAATCATACATATATAAAGTAGGGACAGCGAGCGCGCTAGTCATACCGTCGGTGCTCCGGGAATTTAAGTGTTTTTGAGGGCTACCTAAGTGTTCTGCAAGGGTTGCTAAGTGTGTCAGGGTAGTGAACAATCCTAGAAGTGTTTTTTTTTTAATTGCCTGAGCCACATAAGTGTGGGGAGAGCCACAATTTTGTAAGTGATCTGGAAAATAAAAGCGTTGTGGCGCAGGCTAGTGTGTAAGGCGGCGTTGCCAAGTGTCACCCAAGAAAGATAATAAAGTGAAACAATCGTGTGACCAGTGAAAGAAATACAGTGAATAGGGTACATTATTAACGAGAAGAAATTGAGGTGGATCTACGCCAGGACGTACATCGAGCTGGATCTACGCCAGGACGTCACATCGACCTGGACAATCTACAGTGCTACAGCTGCACTAAAAGTACTGTATCACCTATGAGTGGTTGTTTGGGTGTGGGATTCAGGTTCCAATTAACCGCCAAGCTGAATGTGAATGGTCTAACTCTCATAGCACGATAAAGAATAGGCACTTAAGTATTCAGTAAGGTTTAGCAAATGGTAATCCATTGAACAAGGCGATTAACTCACTATAAGCAGGTCGAGCATAGGCAACACTGTAAGGGTTGGAGTCAGGTCACAAGAGATTGTGGACACAAGCGACAACTGAGAATCTACATTACACTCCAAGCACAAGCCACCTACTTTTCAGACACATAATAAACCCACACATAATTCGACACATAATTACACACACACACACACACACACATATATACACACACATACACAAACAACACACACACATACACACACACCCACATACACACACCGACATACACACATACACACACACACACACACACACACACACACACACACACACACACACACACTGTAAGTAAGTGCCGGTAAGTCCCAGGAGGTTGGGGTCAGGTCACAAGAAGGTGTGGGCAGCCAAGGACCATTGAGACTTACCTTAAACGCACAAGCCACCTACCTTTCAGTACATAATAAACCCACACATAATTCCACACACAATTACACACAAAATTACACACACACACACACACAACACACACACACACACACACACACACACACACACACACACACACACACACACACACACACACACACACACATGGTACGTGGCGAGGTGTCAGAGTGGGCACCTGTGACCAGCGGGGTCCTGCAGGGGTCAGTCCTAGGACCAGTGCTGTTTCTGGTATTTGTGAACGACATGACGGAAGGAATAGACTCTGAGGTGTCCCTGTTTGCAGATGACGTGAAGATGATGAGAAGATTTCACTCAATCGAAGACCAGGCAGAACTACAAAGGGATCTGGACAGGCTGCAGACCTGGTCCAGCAATTGGCTCCTGGAGTTCAATCCCACCAAGTGCAAAGTCATGAAGATTGGGGAAGGGCAAAGAAGGCCGCAGACGGACTACAGTCTAGGGGGTCAGAGACTACAAACCTCACTCAAGGAAAAAGATCTTGGGGTGAGTATAACACCAGGCACATCTCCTGAAGTGCACATCAACCAAATAACTGCTGCAGCATATGGGCGCCTAGCAAACCTCAGAACAGCATTCCGACATCTTAATAAGAAATCATTCAGGACCCTGTACACCGTGTACGTTAGGCCCATATTGTAGTATGCGGCACCAGTTTGGAACCCACACCTAGCCAAGTACGTGAAGAAACTAGAGAAAGTGCAAAGGTTTGCAACAAGACTAGTCCCAGACCTAAGAGGTATGTCCTACGAGGAGAGGTTAAGGGAAATCAACCTGACGACACTGGAGGACAGGAGAGATAGGGGGGACATGATAACGACATACAAAATACTGAGAGGAATTGACAAGGTGGACAAAGACAGGATGTTCCAGAGATTGGACACAATAACAAGGGGACACAGTTGGAAGCTGAAGACACAGATGAATCACAGGGATGTTAGGAAGTATTTCTTCAGCCACAGAGTAGTCAGTAAGTGGAATAGTTTGGGAAGCGATGTAGTGGAGGCAGGATCCATACATAGCTTTAAGCAGAGGTATGATAAAGCTCACGGCTCAGGGAGAGTGACCTAGTAGCGATCAGTGAAGAGGCGGGGCCAGGAGCTCGGACTCGACCCCCGCAACCTCAACTAGGTGAGTACACACACACATATCCAGACACACATACACTCCCCTCTCACCACCGACATCTCACTACTTCCCCTGATCCCTCCCCTCCCTCGATCACCCTCCCCTCCCCCGTTCACCCTAAACCCTCCCCACCCCTCCCCACTCAGCTCCCACATAGCCACAGTTCCTCCACTACTTCCCCCCCACACTCTGACATACACACTACTAACCTAACATACAGAACTACATAGGTATCCCACTCTGAGGCAATCAGGATAAAACAAAAATGGGTTGCCAGAGAGCAACAAGAAAAACCAAGGGACAGGAGGAGGAAAATGCAAAGGAAGATTGGGCAGCAGAGCTCATAAAAAGGGATCATGAATGGAAAAAGAAACTAGAAGAACTTAGCATGAGAATGGAAGAGAGGATAGATATGGAAAGCAGGAAGTGGGAGGTGCATGTCAAAGCAGCAGAAGCTAGGATACAGAGTTTAGAAGAGGAATTGAAAAATCTGAAACAGCCTAAAGAACTAAAGAACATTTTGGGATTGACAACAGAGACTGCTACCTCAGCCACAAATAAGGGGACTGTAGGGAAAGAAGGGGCACAACTGCATGGAGATGCTCTATCAGAGGTGACTGTAGCAAATGAAAGAGCTAAGCTTTATGTGGAGGCCCTAACAGACAACAACAGAGCCCAAGGAAAGCCGAGAAGGGAAAATGACAGGCCACTGAGCCCAAGTACATTAGCCAGTGAAACTGATGAAAGGAAAGCTGCAGTGGAGGAAACCAAATTAAATGAGGGGATACACAGGGATATGCAGTGGGAGAATGAAAGGGTGAGGTCAGTCTTTGTGTATGGGCTCCAGGAAGTCAAAGGGGGAAACATATGAAGCAAGAAAACAAGGGGAAAAAAAAGCAATTGAAAGCATCATGAAAGCAATAGGAGAAGACGATATGACCCAGCTGGAAAATTTTCGGAGAATAGGGGGGTTGTAAAAAAAAAGAACCCGGCCAGTGAGAGTGACCTTCAAGGCAGAAGCGACTCGGACCAGGATCCTGCAGGAGAAAGCACGATTAAAGGGGACATGACGGCATACAGGAAGGTGTATCTCGACTGCGACAGAACACAAGAAGAAAGGAAGAAACTGAGAGAGATGGTACAAAGGCGAAAGGAGGAAAGAGAGGGGATGGAGAAGACAGACAGGAGATCCCAGACCCAGGAAGAAGATCAAATACAGCCTCCCTCACAACTTCCTATAGAAGCCTCCCAACCAGGTCAACCCCAGTGCATCCAAACACTCTAAATCAAAACACCCATGCCACATCCAATGCCCCCACCCACTACATTACAAACTTCACCCCCACAGCAACAACCCATAGTTCCTTACCAGGTCTCCCACTTCCCCAACCCCAATATACTTCCCAGACCACAGTCTTAGAAAAGAAGTTGAAGGTGTGGTATACAAATGCAGATGGAATAACAAACAAGTATGAGGAGTGGCACGAAAGAATCAAAGAGACATTCCCAGACATAATAGCACTCACAGAAAAAAAACTCACCAGAATAATAACAGATTCAATCTTTCCATCCGGATATCAAATCCTCAGGAAAGACAGAGGGAGGAGAGGGGGAGGAGGAGTTGCACTGCTCATTAAAAACCAGTGGGGTTTTGAGAAAATGGAAGGAATGGATGGCATGGGCGAAAGGAACCACTTAGTAGGAACAATCCAGTCTGAGGGACATAAGGTGATAATTGCAGTAATGTACAACCCACCACAGAACTGCAGGAGGCCAAGAGAAGAATATGATGAGAGCAACAGAGCAATGATCGACACACTAGCCGAGGTGGCCGGGAGAGCACACATGGGGGGATCAAAGTTACTAGTTATGGGTGATTTCAATCACAAGATTGACTGGGGAAACCTGGAGCCCCATGGGGGTCCCGAAACATGGAGAGCCAAGATGATGGATGTGGTACTGGAGAACCTCATGCATCAACATGTTAGAGACACTACCAGAGAGAGAGGAGAGGATGAACCAGCAAGGTTGGACCTTGTATTCACCATGAGTAGTTCGGACATCGAGGGTATCATGTATGAAAGGCCCCTGGGAGCTAGTGATCATGTGGTTCTGTGCTTCGACTACATAGTTGAGCTCCAAGTGGAGAGAGTAGTAGGAATAGGCTGGGAAAAACCAAACTACAAAAGGGGGAACTACTGAGGCATGAGGAACTTCCTTCAAGACATTCAGTGGGAGAGGGAACTGACAGAAAACCAGTACAAGAAATGATGGACTATGTAGCAACAAAATGCAAGGAGGCAGAGGAGAGGTTTGTTCCCAAGGGAAACAGAAATAATGGGAAGAACAGAACGAGTCCTTGGTTCACCCAAAGGTGTAGGGAGGCAAAAACTAGGTGTACTAGAGAATGGAAAAGGTACAGAAGACAGAGAACTCAGGAAAATAAAGAAATCAGCCGAAGAGCCAGAAACGAATATGCACAGATAAGAAGGGAGGCTCAGAGACAATATGAAAATGACATAGCATCAAAAGTAAAGACTGACCCGAAGCTGTTGTACAGCCACATCAGGAGGAAAACAACAGTCAAGGACCAGGTAATCAGACTGAGGAAGGGTGATGGGGAATTCACAAGAAACGACCGAGAGGTATGTCAGGAGCTCAACACAAGATTTAAAGAGGTATTTACAGTGGAAACCAGTAGGACTCCAAGAAATCAGAACAGGGGGCACACCAGCAAGTGCTGGATGAGGTACATATAACCAAGGAGGAGGTGAAGAAGCTGCTATGCGAACTTGACACCTCAAAGGCGGTGGGACCAGACAACATCTCTCCATGGGTCTTAAAAGAGGGAGCAGAGATATTGTGTGAGCCATTAACAAAGATCTTCAACACATCATTTGAAACTGGGGAACTCCCTGAGGTATGGAAAATGGCAAATGTAGTCCCAATTTTTAAAAAGGGAGACAGACATGAGGCACTAAACTACAGACCTGTATCACTAACGTGTATAGTATGCAAGGTCATGGAGAAGATCATCAGGAGGAGAGTGGTGGGGCACCTGGAAAGAAACAAATGTATAATTGACAACCAGCACGGTTTCAGGGAAGGAAAATCCTGTGTCACAAACCTACTAGAGTTTTATGACAAGGTGACAGAAGTAAGACAAGAGAGAGAGGGGTGGATCGACTGCGTATTTTTGGACTGCAAGAAGGCCTTCGACACAGTTCCTCACAAGAGGTTACTGCAAAAGCTAGAGGACCAGGCACACATAACAGGAAAGGCACTGCAATGGATCAGAGAATATCTGACAGGAGGCAACAACGAGTCATGGTACGCGACGAGGTGTCAGAGTGGGCGCCTGTGACAAGGGGGTTCCACAGGGGTCAGTCCTAGGACCTGTGCTGTTCTTGGTATACGTGAACGACATAACGGAAGGGATAGACTCAGAAGTGTCCTTGTTTGCAGATGATGTGAAGTTAATGAGAAGAATCAAATCGGACGAGGATCGGCAGGACTACAAAGAGACCTGGGCAGGCTACAAGCCTGGTCCAGCAACTGGCTCCTTGATTT
>NC_069409.1:3698980-3727326 GCF_026875155.1 Cherax quadricarinatus
ATTTTTTAAAACCCAAGTACGATAAACGTTACAGCGAACCTTCCTTCCCCCACTTCCCCTCCCCCTCATCACCCACGAATATATTTTTAATCTCCCATGATAAAATCTAAAGCTCTTATGACACCCTCGTCTAACCCACCCATATCTAGACTTAAAGCACGCAAAACCGACACACCACGGCCCCCCACCCTCTGTACCAACCTACTTAACCAGCACCTAACCTCCTCTAGCCCTTCACTACATGGAAAGCTGTCTTATCCCCTCCACAGATACCACACACCCCACCCTCTACAACCTGTCTGTTTCGTAGTATCTCACCAGACGGAAGGATCCCTTGCAGAAAACGAAACATCACCTCACGCGCTCGAGGGTTTAACTTCATTTTACTAAAACTAAACCAAATACTCTTCCACGCATACATGGGGAACAAACTCTCAACTGGGATAACGCACCTACCTACAAGTAACGTACACAAAACCCTTATACGAACCTTCCTCAGTTCCCTAACCAACATCACAGCCCTCAAAACGATTTCGCATTCCCTCAACTCCATTCCTCGATACCACACACCCAGCCTGTCGTGTATCCTTCCCAACTGCCCCGCGTTCACACCCTCACGTAACACTTCCCATTTAATAAACACACATTTAGCCCTCCGTCTCAAATCCATCAACCCAACCCACCCTGACTTACAGGTAACATTACAACTTCCCTCCATAACCGATCACAACATGAACCCCACAAAAATCTGTACACCCATCTTAGAATCCCCGCAATCGCTGTCCCTGTAATTGGGAACACAGCTGCAACATGCCAGATCTTACTATACAATAAAATGTTTACGACTATCTCTCGCTGTATAAGAGTTAGGTGCTGGGGTCTCAGAACACCTAGACGCCCCACGATTCTTTCCAATAACCTATCCGAGTTTTCCTCCCGCGCCACAACCATATCATCCTTATAAATAATACCACAAATGTTTAAAGACACCGCCCATTCTTTAACAACATTACATCTCCCCCCCACACCCCCCACCCAAGAACCCAACCCCATGCACCTTGACTTCGCACTATTTACCTGCATACTCGTGGCACTTCCAAATAATTGCACAACCTCGTCCAACACTCCCATTGACATCCCTTCACAAATGAGAACAGTGGTGTCGTCAACATACCCAATTAAACCCGGCCAGGCCCTCCCACCCCCACACTTCCCTCACATGGCGTACATAAGCTATAAGCTGCGGTCAACCATTCTATAAAAGGGGTCCTGGAAACACGCAAACAATATTTGGGACATGGGGCATCCCTGTATAAGGCCTCTACCCATTGCAATTTCACTCCCCATACACCCATTAATCTGTATCCTCATTTTCGCACCCTTGTACAACGTATTTACCCGACTATTTCCTCCCCAAAACCCTGTCTCCTAAGTATAACCTGCAAAGCTCCCCTTTCCACTCTATCATATGCTCCCTGCCAATCTAGAGTCAACAAAGCCGCCCCTCCACCCCCACCCTTAGCTTCCACAAAACTTCTCAGTATCCCATGTCCTTCAATCATCGACCTTCCCGGCAACCCAAACTGAGATTTTGACACCACCCTTCCCACAACACATTTGAACCTATTACCTAAAATTTTTGCAAACACCTCCTTATAGTCTGCACACATCAGTGATATGGCTCGGTACTCCCGAAGGGTGGGCTTCCCCTTGACCTTCGGGACCAACACTACAACTGCTGTTACCTGCTTCTCCCCCAACTTACCCTTCTCCTTCATACGATTAAATAACCTAACTATAACTCCCCTTATTAACGTCCAGTGTTGTAAATAAAATTCTACCGGGAGACTGTCAATACCCGGCGCTTTCCCCTTCCTCATTCCCCTTAACGCATTCTCTATTTCCTCTGCCATAATAGTCCCACCTAAAGCCTATCACTATTTCTTAAATTACACGTCACATACATACACACCTTGTCCAACGCCACGTCACCCCCCCCCCCACTGTTCCAGTACTTCTCGTACCAAGCCTCCGCATATGCACACATCCCCTTTGTGGTTTGTATCTCCTGCCCTGCTCTATAATTCCCAACCATCTCCGTTACCTCTAAACATGGGATAGCTGTCACTGCCTGCCTTTGCTTTTGATGCCGCAAAACACATGCTGACTGCTTGTCTCCCTAAAGCACTTCTTCCACCCTTGCCTGCCCCCTTACAGCTTGAAACCTTTCATTTTGCAACACCCTCAACCTCCCCTTTATTTCAGCTATTTCATCCATAGGAAAATTATTCCCAACC
Source organism: Cherax quadricarinatus (assembly GCF_026875155.1). Classification (NCBI taxonomy): domain Eukaryota; kingdom Metazoa; phylum Arthropoda; class Malacostraca; order Decapoda; family Parastacidae; genus Cherax; species Cherax quadricarinatus. The sequence goes on from NC_069409.1 coordinate 3,701,278, forward strand.
ACCCACAGCCCATAGCAACCTCTTAACCTATCCTCTAAATAGTTAGCCAGTCCATATTTTAAATTATTAATACGTTTTCCTTCTCTCACATAAAACTTTCTAATCCTTTCCTTTGCAACACAATCCCACCATGTCACAATGCCATCCACTCCCTGTTCTTCCACACTAAGCTCCCTCCATAGGAGTGAAAACCCCTCCAACCCCTCCTCATCACCTAAGACACTTATATTTAATTTCCAATGACTTCTATATATGTCCACGAGCGTCCCCCACCCAACCTCCACCACCACTGCCCTATGATCTGACATTGTAGCCTCAACAGTACTGAAAGATTTCACATCCACTCCCTGAGAAAGGTACACTCTATCTAGTCTCACAGCATATCCACTCCTAACAAACGTATATTCAGTCTCCCACACTGCCCCCCCAAAGGTATCACGCAACCTAACATCCCTTAATAAATCCCTAAGAGCCACAGACATATATCCAGCCCCTTTTGGGTCCACATCAGCCACCCTGATTACACTATTCCAGTCCCCACCAACTATCGCCACCTCTGGCAGTGCACTTAAGAAAAACACAAGATCCTCACACACAAAATCATTCTTTACCTTTATGTTATTTTCTGCCGGCGCATACACACTCACAAAAGACACACGCTTACCCATGCACCATCCATCCACACGCAACACCCTCCCTCCCCCTCCTCCCTCGCTTCTCTGCAAAACAAACGGGCTCGTCTCCCTTATTAAAATTCCCACACCACCTTTTAGACGGGGAGATGGCAGGGTAACTACTCGAATTATTATTATAATAAAAAAGAAGCGCTAAGCCACAAGGGCTATACAGCTTAACTACTCGAAATCCTGCCACCTCCAACACCCTTCCCTCTTTAAAATTGTGCTCCTGCAGGAACACAACATCCACTCTAGATTTATTCAGGAAATTACGAAACCAATCTCTCTTCATACCGCTACATAACCCATTAACATTTACAGACATACACCTAAGGCCTATTAAAGTTTCCACCCCTGCTTCCTCTCATCACTCTTTACAACTCCAGAGCTTGAATTTAAGTTTGACACCTTCAGAGTGCTCTCTTTCCCTCCCCCCTTCTTCTGGTGCCTCCTATCATGGCTACCACCACCTGCACCACTACCTTCACACTCCACCTCAGTCTGTTTCCCAGGCCTTTGTGCAGACATAAGGACGTCATCAGAATCTGATGTAGCCGCCCTCTTTCTCGTGACAGTCATGTTACACATGTCTTGGTCAGATGTTGCCTCTCGATGGACCTCCACCTCCACCTGAGAATGGTTTAATGATTCAACAGACGACTCCAAACCACCATCACGTCCCAAATTATCATATCTCCGACTTTCTGGAAGCGACGACTCTCCGATGACACCACGCTCAGATGTAACGTCCCTCTCTGGTGGTGACAAAGTCTTCAACACCTCCACCAATTCCTCCTCAATCTCAAGAACCTTCTCCTGTAATTGCTGCTCCTCCTTATCCACAGGAGACGATACCTGATCAGGCAACTGGGGGAGGGACTCCAACTCACCGCCAGTCATGTGTGCCTGATCCACTATCTCGCTCCACAAAGCACCACGCCCTCCATCCGATGTTTATTTTTCACCTGCCACCTTTGAAGCAGGGGCTGCGATGCCCACCACAGGTCCAGGCACACGTCTTCGCTTGTCACAGGTTGCCGCTATGTGATCATACTCACCACATAGGCGGCATGTACGTCGTTGTCCTGGGTACATTACCATTACCTGCGTCCTGAAATCTTGTAGATACACATAGGATGGTATTGGGTGCCTCAGAGTCATTTTGAGGTTGAAAGAACCCTCTGGAAAACCAGCATAGGCACCTGCCGCCCACGTACCATGTTGAGCATAATGCACCGTCCCATACGTCTCAGAAACTTTCCTTATATCGGCCTCGTCCGCCTCAAAGGGAACGTTGCGTAACTTGATCCACGTATAATGCCGTGAAACATCTATCATTCTTACACTGACAGCTGGTGTGAAGCTAAGACTTACGTCCTGAAACCTGGTGACTAACGATTCATGAACCATAGCTGATAGCAGTTTGACGAAAATTCTTTAGCCTCCTTTTAATGCTACACCATACAAGTCACTATCTTGTATGCCATATGTCTCCCGGATGATCTTTGGCAATAAGACTTGAGCAGAACTAGGCGTTATCGTTCCTTTAAGTAGCTCAATGCCTACAGTATTTATCCGGTGTCTCAGACTAACCGCCATCTTGACAATCACAGTGCACCTATGTTGTTAGCAGAGGCGTGACAGCACCACTTCACACCACTGCAGCCAGGTAACTGACAGGGGAGTTCGCCTACAAACAGCAGAGGGGTGCAGAGCACAACCACACCCTACCGTGGTCAGGCAGCGAATGGCTGTGAAGAACTAGTCGTTGGGTTGTCACCAACACCTGTGACCCCCCCACATCATCAGTAACGGCTACAATTTCTACAAGACGGTGTCAACTTGCACCAGACACCCCATTATAACTGTATATATTAGCGTTGAATTCAAATGTCATATTTTTATTTCATTTTTCATTTTTCTTTCAAGTAGGATACACCTTCATATTTCAATGTTTTATCTTTGCATTAATAAATAATAAAGTGTTTATCTTTGTGAATTATTATTTCTTTTTCTATTTGTTAATGTTCCTGAGGAGGAGCCAGCCTTGGTAATACTGTCTGAAGTTGTTACAGGGCTGAGTAAGCCTTCACAAGTGGCGACCTTGCCAGGATCAACTCGACTGAATCAAGATTCAACTCCATCTCGAATCTACCATTGGAACTTCAATGCCGCATACCACAGACGGTTACCACCAGCCATGAGTAATCATTCTCTATGGTAGGACTACAGTACAGGTATTTAAAAGATTTGGTGATTGTTATAGTCTCAATTTATTGTAAGTCAAGTCAGGCAGGATATACTAGTTAACTCTGTCACCTTTATTTTTGAGCTTGAAACTATTTGGAGGAATAGACTCTAGGGTCCCGAGATTTTCCAGTGACAAATTGTTTCATTGAGCTCTTTATTATATCAAGGGAACTGTCGTAAGACACTCTTGATTTGTTGGTGAGAAGATTGGATGGTCAAGGGACTCCATTCTACTTAGTGTTTGCTCGGAACCGGCATAGAACCCTCCGTTTTCATTCACACATACTGTTTAATCGAAGCAGGGAGCGAACCCTCTGATTTATTTACAGTTTGAGCGGAGAAGGAATTAAACCCTCCGTTTTCTTTGATATATCCATTTCATTTTCCCCTGGTAGTTTAAGTTATTCTTGCAAGTATGGAGGAATACCAGTTCTGGATGAACGCTGGGAGTAAGTTAGGAATAACGGGGAAAATTTAAAAGCTTTGATTAGTGCTAAGATCCAGGAAAGAATTGTAAAGGAGAGAGAAAGAATAGAGAGAGAGAACCAAGAAAGACAGTTAGAAAGATAAAGAGAGGAGAAAAAAAAGAGAGAGAGAGAATTGAAAGAGGATAAAAAGGAGAGAGATCGAATTGAAAGAGAAAATCAAGAAAGAGAAAGAGAGGAGAAAAAGGAGCATGATGGACTTGATCGTGAGGAGAGAGCTAGAGTACATGAGGAACAAGTTAAAATACGTGAGGAACAAGTTAGGTTAAGAGAACTTGAGGAAAGAGCAAAAGATAGAGAAGTTGAGGAAAAAGGTAGAGAATGTGTGGAAAAAGCTAGAGAGAATGAACTGCGAGAGAGACAAAAAGATCGCGAGCTCGAAAAATCTCGCCTTGAATTAGAGAATAAAAAGTTAACTTTTACACAACAACAATTAGAGGAAGGAGTAATTGGACATCATGCAGCTAGTGCACATATTCCAACACCTAATTTACCTCCCTTCACAGAGGGTGAAGACATTACTTCATACATTATCAGGTTTGAAAATATTGCTACCCTCTGTGAATGGCCAGCTGACACCTGGGTTACCAGGTTAGGAATGTTATTTTCTGGTACAGCTTTGAATATCTATGCAACTTTGTCGCAGGATATCATATGTAATTATAACCTACTGAAGAAGGCAATTCTTAAAGCATATCAAAAAACCACAAATTCTTATAGGAAAGATTTCAGGTATGCCACCTTACAGCATGGCCAAAACTTTCAGCAGTTACAGGTAACACTCGTTTCTTCGACTTTTGGATAGAGAGTTCAGGAATTGATCACAGTTATGAATCTCTTAGAGACTTCATGGTTGCTGAACAGTTCCTGACATCTATTCCCCACCAAATACGAACATTCAATAGAGGACGTAACCTGATTAAAACTGATGAAGTTGCTGAGGCCGCTGACTTGTATGCTGAGGCTCACAATTCCTATAAAGACCAAAAGGGATCGAACCCTAAGGGCAAGGGTTCACCAGATCATAAGAAAACAAAGCCTCCAACGGAAAACAAACTAACTTCTTTTATTCCTGTTTGTCATTTATGTGGTGTTAAGGGACATAAACGTCCCGATTGTCCTTCTAAGAAGGTTCAAAAAGTTGGAAGTTGCTTTAAAGACTGTAATGACCAAACACCCTTCTGTTCAGGAACAGTTAATGGACTTAATGTATCTACCATTTTACGAGACACTGGATGCACATGTATAGTCATTTCTGATAAGCTGTTCCCTAACCTAAAAGAAACTCATTCCTCTGCTGTTCTTTCAGACTGCTTTCGCCGTACAGACACTTTTCCTACCATCCGTTGTTACATTAGGTCTAAATGGTTCACAGGTTGGTCTGAAGCCGTACTAGCTCCCATCACTTCTTGCTCCGTATTAATATACAATGTAAAAGGTCCCATTGTTCCTTCTGAGGTTGACCTTTCATCACCAAAGATAGACATAAGCTTTTCAGCTCCTCTTCCTGTAGAGTCAGAGAAGCCCCTCGAAAGTTCAGATGATGCAATGTCTCGGAATATTCATTTGGGGTTAGAAACCAGTGATACTACTCTTGAAAGTGAGATATTAGAATCACCGGTTCACTTGTTAGATGAAAGTGAGGATATCACATTCGATACTATAAATGTCTTGACTAGGGCTCAGACCAAAGCCCAGGCTTCTCCTACTGTCCATCCTTTGATTTTCCCTGACTTCAAGCCTTTAGATATATCGAAGGACTCCTTGTCAATTTACAACGTAACTGCCCTTCTCTTCAGAATTGTCATAATGCCGTTAGACAAAATCAAGTTATCCAAAGGAAAAACTTTTCATATAAATTTGAATATATAAAAGGTATCTTGCATAAATCAGTATTCAAATTAAATTCACATGAGATAGACTATTCCATCTTAGTTGTTCCAAGTCAATGCAGAGAGATTGTTCTTAAAATGGCTCATGACCTACCAGTGGCCGGACATTTCTCGCATCATAAAACCTTAAGTAAAATTAGGGAAACCTATTTTTGGACCAAAATGTCCTCAGATATCACTACCTATTGTAGATCGTGTAAAGTTTGCCAACTGTCATCCTCCAGAGGTACCAGGCGAGTACCTATGGCCAAAATGCCAATCTTTACGGTACCATTTGAAAGAGTAGCTATTGGCATCGTTGGTCCTTTATCACCACTTTAATTTGTGGGACATATATATATATATTAACATTAGTTGATTATGCTTCGAGTTTCCTTGAAGCCGTACCCTTAAAAACCATAACTACTACAGAGGTGGCTGAAGCCCTTTTGTCCATCTTCTCCAGAGTTGGCATCCCTAGAGAAATTTTGTCTGGCAGTGGGCCACAATTCACATCTGACTTAATGCAACATCTATACCAACTTCTGGGAGTGAAACCTCTCTTCACAACACCCTATCATCCCAGCTGTAATGGGAGGATTGAGCGCCAGCATTCGGTTCTCAAGTCCATTTTAAGGAAACTTTGCTCTCTTAAACCTAAGGAGTGGCATCGTTACCTACCCTGTGCTTTGTTTGCCATGAGGGAAGTTCCCAGTGACTCTTTGGGGTTTTCACCTTTTGAACTTCTCTATGGTAGACAGGCCAGAGGCCCATTGTCCATCCTTCATGACTTATGGACTAATGAAGACATGAATGCTGAGGTTCAGTCTTCTTATCAGTTTCTCCTTGACCTTAGATCCAAACTTGAGGAGACCTCTCACATAGTTTCGAAAAACTTAAGCTTGTCAATGGACCAGTACAAAACCTATTTTGATTCCAAAAGTCAGAGGAGAAGTTTTAAAGAAGGGGATGAAGTTCTGGTACTTTTGCCGATCAAGTCAAATAAATTATTAGTAGCATGGAAAGGTCCATATAAGGTGTTAAAAATTTGTGGGAAGGTTGATTACCTCATAGAAGTCAAGGGGAAACCTATGCTTTATCACATCGACATCCTTAAGAAATATTACCGAAGAAATTCGGTCAACTGCCTGAATAACTTTGATTTAGTTTTTCCACACAAACTTGATAAGACAACTGAGGAGTGTAAGGTGTGCGTAATTGACACCTCTAACGTAGACTATGACAGAGAACTACTTGACTTGGTGACTCTTGACCACTCAGATGCAACAAACATTAATATTAATGAGTCTTTGGATGACCATAAGAGACATGAACTACTTCAATGTGTGAGTAACTTCTCAGACGTTTTTACTGATATTCCAGGTGTCACCTCCATGGTAGTCCATAAGATTGACTTAGTCACGGACAATCCTATCAAACGGAAATTATACCCAGTTCCAGTTCACCTTAGGGATGCATTTGACCGAGAGGTAGACAAATTATTAAAACTAAAGATCATTGAACCTTCAGTATCTGCATATTGCTCACCAGTAGTCATGGTTAAGAAGGAGAATAATTCATATAGACTTGCTATTGACTTCAGAGGCCTTAATGCTATAACTCGGTGGGATGCTGAGCCTATGCCCTTAATAGACAGCGATCTACACAAATTTTATGACTCTTCCTTCTTTTCAGATATTGATATTGCGCAGGCATATCATCAAGTAATGTTAGATCCTTTTTCTAAGCAGTACACCGCTTTTCCTACCCACCAAGGACTGATGCAATATAGAACTATGCCCTTCGGTTTGGTAACTGCCTGTGCTACCTACGTGAGACTGATGAGAAAGGTCTTGGGTAATATGCCAAATGTTTCAGTTTATTTTGATAACATTTACGTAATGACATCCACGTGGAGCAAGCATATCCAAACATCAACATCAGTTTTACGTAGGTTACGCTCACATGGCCTCACTGCAAAGCCAAAGAAATGCTTCCTTGGGTATAACAAGATTAGATATCTCGGACTGATTCTTTCTAATAACTCTTTGCAGCCTCTCCCCAGTAAGATCGAAGCTTTATTTGAGTTTAAATTCCCCAAAACCAAGAAGCTCATGCGTAGCTTTCTTGGTTCAGTAAATTTTTATGCACGGTTTATCCCAAACCTCTCTGATCTTACAGGCATCTTATCTGACTACCTTAAAAAGTCTGTGAAGGAACCTCTTGAACTTTCCGACGTAGCTCAAGAAAAGTTTAATGAGATTAAGGACATCTTCTCTAAAGACCCTATACTCAAAATTCCAGATATTAATAAGCAGTTTTGTTTGAGAACTGACGCCTCCAATACCGGCTTAGGTGCGGTGTTACTACAGTACCATGATGATACTCCCTTCCCTGTATGCTTCCTAAGCCGGAAACTTCTTCCTCCAGAAACGAGATACTCCACCATAAAAAAGGAATGTTTGGCCCTTGTGTGGGGTATCTCCAAACTTAAATTTTATTTACTGTGAAAAGAATTTATTTTAGAAACGGATCACAAACCTTTGATATACCTAGAAACTTTTAAGGGAACCAACAGTCGCCTCTTAAGGTGGACATTGGCACTCCAAGCATTTAAGTTTCTTATTGTGTATATCAATGGTTCATCCAATTATTTCTCTGACTGGTTAAGTTGTGACAGTCAGTAGAATTGTTGCCTTATGCCACTCTGTATTAGAACTTTTTCCTCGCTTATTCTTCTTATACTCCTTGACTATAAGTCTTGGTATGGGGGAATGTGAGGGAAAAGTTCAACAGATAGGAGTAGCGAGCGAGTATATAGTAACGATAGTTTGAGTGCCGGCTGCTTGTTAAGGTAGGGTAAGTCTAGCTTCCACTATCCCCCCTCCTTTCTCCTTGCCCCGAAAGGTGACGTGTGGGGCTCTGGCCAAACAGTAATCACTCGACTCACAGCTCCCAGCACAACTCTTGGAATGACAGATTGGATCACCTGCCAACCAACGAGAAGTGTTGAAGGAGATGGACTGATGTCCCGAGACGTCACTTTATGATCTACCTACCTGATTAATTGTACAGGACACTACCCCTCATCTTTGCAGTGGTAAAGAACCTGCGTTCCTGTCATCTGGACTGACTATTCAAGGCTATAGACTCTGTGAAGAACTAGTCGTTGGGTTGTCACCAACACCTGTGACCCCCCACATCATCAGTAACGGCTACAATTTCTACAAGACGGTGTCAACTTGCACCAGACACCCCATTATAACTGTATATAATAGCGTTGAATTCAAATGTTATATTTTTATTTCATTTTTCATTTTTCTTTCAAGTAGGATACACCTTCATATTTCAATGTTTTATCTTTGCATTAATAAATAATAAAGTGTTTATCTTTGTGAATTATTATTTCTTTTTCTATTCATTAATTTTCCTGAGGAGGAGCCAGCCTTGGTAATACTGTCTGAAGTTGTTACAGGGCTGAGTAAGCCTTCACACTCCTGCACCAGACACTGAGCCTCCTGCATCAGACCCTGAACCTCCTGCATCAGACACTGAGCCTCCTGCACCAGGCACTGAGCCTCCTACGCCAGACACTGAGCCTCCTACACCAGGTACTGAGCCTCCTGCACAAGACACTAAACCTCCTGCACCAGGTACCGAGCCTACTGCACCAGACACTGAGTCTCCTGCACCAGACACTGAGTCTCCTGCACCAGACACTGAGCCTCCTGCTCCAGACACTGAGCCTCCTGCACCAGACACTGAGCCTCCTGCTCCAGACACTGAGCCTCCTGCACCAGACACTGAGCCTCCTACACCAGGTACTGAGCCTCCTGCACCAGACACTGAGCATCCTACATCAGGTACTGAGCCTCCTGCACCAGACAGTGAACCTCCTGCTCCAGGCACTGAGCCTCCTGCACCAGACACTGAGCCTCCTTCACCAGACACTGAGCCTCCTACACCAGGTACTGAGCCTCCTGCACCAGTCACTGAGTCTCCTGCACCAGACACTGAGCCTCCTGCTCCAGACACTGAGCCTCCTGCACCAGACACTGAGCCTCCTGCACCAGGTACTGAGCCTCCTGCGCCAGACACTCAGCCTCCTGCACCAGACACTGAGCCTCCTGCACCAGACACTGAGCCTCCTGCACCAGACACTGAGCCTCCTGCACCAGACACTGAGCCTCCTGCTCCAGACACTGAGCCTCCTGCTCCAGACACTGAGCCTCCTACACCAGGTACTGAGCCTCCTGCACCAGACACTGAGCATCCTACACCAGGTACTAAGCCTCCTGCACCAGACAGTGAACCTCCTGCACCAGGCACTGAGCCTCCTGCACCAGACACTGAGCCTCCTGCACCAGAAACTGAGCCTCCTACACCAGGTACTGAGCCTCCTGCACCAGTCACTGAGTCTCCTGCACCAGACACTGAGCCTCCTGCTCCAGACACTGAGCCTCCTGCACCAGACACTCAGCCTCCTTCACCAGACACTGAGCCTCCTACACTAGACACTGAGCCTCATGCTCCAGACACTGAGCCTCCTGCACCAGACACTGAGCCTCATGCACCAGACACCGAGCCTCCTGCGCCAGACACTGAGCCTCCTGCACCAGGTACTGAATATCCTGCACCAGACACTGAGCCTCCTGCACCAGGTACTGAGCCTCCTGCACCAGACACTGAGCCTCCAGCACCAGACACTGAGCCTCCTGCACCAGACACTGAGCCTCCTGCACCAAACACTGAGCCTCCTGCACCAGACTCTGAGCCTCTTGCACCAGACACTGAGCCTCCTGCAACAGGTACTGAGCCTCCTGCTCCAGACACTGAGCCTCCTGCACCAGACACTGAGCCTCCTGCACCAGACACTCAGCCTCCTGCTCCAGACACTGAGCCTCCTGCACCAGACACTGAGCCTCCTGCACCAGACACTGAGCCTCCTGCTCCAGACACTGAGCCTCCTTCACCAGACACTGAGCCTCCTGCACCAGACACTGAGCCTCCTGCACCAGACACTGAGCTCCTGCACCAGACACTGAGGCTCCTGCAACAGGTACTGAGCCTCCTGCACCAGACACTGAGCCTCCTGCACCAGACACTGAGCCTCCTGCTCCAGACACTGAGCCTCCTGCACCAGGCACTGAGCCTCCTGCTCCAGACACTAAGCCTCCTTCACCAGACACTGAGCCTCCTGCACCAGGTACTGAACATCCTGCACTAGACACTGAGCCTCCTGCACCAGGTACTGAGCCTCCTGCACCATACACTGAGCCTCTTGCACCAGACACTGAGCCTCCTGCACCAAACACTGAGCCTCCTGCACCAGACACTGAGCCTCCTGCAACAGATACTGAGCCTCCTGCTCCAGACATTGAGCCTCCTGCACCGGACACTGAGCCTCATGCACCAGACACTGAGCCTCCTACTCCAGACACTGAGCCTCCTGCACCAGACAGTGAACCTCCTGCACCAGGCACTAAGCCTCCTGCATCAGACACTGAGCCTGCTGCACCAGGTACTGAGCCTCCTGCACCAGACACTGAGCCTCCTGCACCAGACACTGATGTCATGTGGGTTTCGATAACGTGGATGGGGTAAAAATACTCACGTAGGCTGTGTTGTACGCTTAATATATAATTCGGGAAGTATGGGAAGCGCCAACAGACGACCTGCCTCTCTCTGCTCCCTATCTTCGACTGACCCACAAGTGCCTACAGGGTGAGGGGTGTTTGAAATCCTGATATGGTCAGCAGCAATATGAATAACAGTCAATGATTTATGCAGACGGTTGGTAGTGAGTCATCTACTGGTACACTGGTTACTGGTAACTGGTTACTAGGAACTGGTACTACTACTGAGAGCTCTCAGTAGTAGTACCAGCCGTTTTTACATGCTTCCTGGCTTAGTTCGTGTGCTAATTGTTTCAATCTCCAAGGGGTTGACCCGGATTTTGCAATTAAACCAGTCAGTAAGCCAGACTGTGGAAGTGAACGCTAGTCAGCCTGCCTCAGCCTACCATCCAGCCTGTCTCCTGTCATCCACCTGCTCCTTCATGCTGTGTGCATCGTTACACGTCTTCCAGTCAGCCATTCTCGTGGGTTAAGCCAGTCAGCCTACCCAGCTTCTAACCCAGCTGAGAGAGAGAAGTAAGCCACGCAAGTTCCTCTGAAGTATTGTCTCATATATCGCTTTGTGCTCCCAGTTGGATGCCAGATGGATGCTAGAGTGGTCTTCACCATCCCTGTGGCATATTGTGGCTTAGTTAATTAAGCCACCTTCGTGGGTAGTGAGTGGAGTGAGCGCCAGTGAGCGCCAGCGAGGGCCACGCTCCCACCACCACCACCTGCCACCCACTCACCCGCTCTTCACTCATCTACCTGTGGCTTTTTTCCACCCTTGTACCGGGTCCTAGTACTGTTTTGACTCACATAATTGGTCAAGAGATTGTAGCTGGCGCCAACGATAAAGCCAGTTATGTGAGTTCACCTAGAAAGCGCATTTCTTCGACAACAGTGTGAGTGTAGGAGGCGTCATCACCCGCACAGGACAACCTTCTCCTCATCACTCGTCATCCCGTCTACTACTCCAGTCTTCAGTGATAATTTTCTGTTTAGAGACATTTTTCTTGCATTTAAAGACATTTGCGTGTGTGAGACATTTATAGTGAATTTCTTGTGTACTCTAAGCCTTGTGTTTTCAGTGTAGACTCAGTGTTTCTTTGACTCATTATTTTTGCAATATTTTTCAGTGTTATCGCTCATCTCATATTTTTTTATCTGTGTTTTTTTTTTATGCTACTCTCTGTCTGTAGTAAGTATTATTGTGTAGTGTACCAGACACTGAGCCTCCTGCACCAGACACTGAGCCTCCTGCACCACATACTGAGCCTCCTGCTCCAGACACTGAGCCTCGTGCACCAGACACTGAGCCTCCTGCACCAGACACTGAGCCTCCTGCACCAGGCACTGAGCCTCCTGCACCACTGTGCCTCCTGCACCAGACACTGAGCCTCCTTCACGAGGCGCTGAGGCTGCTCCCTCAAACTATCTTGTAAAACTGTAGCCCTCACCTACCTTTTGTGACTTAAGGCAACTTGAACTTTGCTTCAGTGGATGTTCACTGACTCTCACGCGTTCAACGATCTTTGCAGCATTCTTGGTAACGCAAGAAAACAATAATATTCAGTGAGAACTTATGTTGATATTAATCCTGTTCGCGTCGTGTTTGTTTGTGTGTGCTTGTACTCACCTATATGTACTTACCTATTTGTGGTTACATATCCCGTAAGGGATATGTAGCACAAGGGGAGGCAATCAGATTCAATCCAAGGTAAAGGAGGATAGGTCCAGTTCCTTGGATCAAGAACCCCTCACCCCTAACCCTTAAGGGGTAATGGAGTCTGTTCATAGCTCCTGGTCCCATTTATAGTTACTAGATGCACTCCCTGTTCTATGAGCTTTATCTTACCCCTTCTAATTGGATCCTTCCAAAGTTACATCGCGCTCCAGACTGTTTCACTTCCTGACAACATTCCTATGACTCATGTAAGTTTTCAACTTCAGTTGTGGCCTCTTGTTGCAGTGTCCCATCTCTTAAACATTCTGTCCCTATCCACTTTGTCAATTCCTCTCAGTAGTTTTTATTACATAATTATGTCCCCCCTATTCCTCCTGTCCCCCAGCGTTGTCAGGCTAAGCTCCCATAACCTCTCCTTGTAGGACATGCCCCTTAGCTTCGGTACTGGTCTTGTTGGAAACCTTTGCACTTTCTCTAATTTCTTAACGGGTTTGTCCAGGTGTGGGCTCCATATGGAAGCTGCATACTCTAATATGGACCTGACGTACACGGTGTAGTGTCCTGAATGACTCCTAACGTAGATGTCAGAATGCTATTCTCAGGATTACTAGGCGCCCATATGTTGCAACAATTATTTGGTTTATGTGCACCTCAGGAGATGTCTCGGTATTATGCTCATCCCATGATCCTTTTCCTTAAGTGAGTTTTGTAACCTTTGACCCCCTAGACTGTACTCCGTCTGCTGTCTTCCTCGTCCTTTCACAAGCTTCATAACTGTACACTTGTTGGGGTTTAACTACACGTTTGCAGCTTGTCCTGGTTCCCCTCTAGGCTAAACTCTTCCTCATCCACTTGCATTCTCCTCATTAGCTTCAAATCGTGTGTGAACAGGTACAATTCTGAGTCACGCTCTTCTGTCATGCCATTCACATTTACAAGAAACAGAACTGGACCTAGGACTGACCCTTGTGGAACCCCACTCAACACATGCACACGCTCTGACACCTCGTCTCGTTCCAACACACGTTGTTTCCTTCCTAACAGATATTCCTGTACTTTCCCTGCTATTCCTACCTACTCCAGTAGCTTTTCAACCAGTCTCTTGTGTGGTACTGCGTCGAAAGCCTTTTTACACTCCATGATGATACGGTCTACCCATCCCTTTCTTTGCTGTCTTACTTCTGTTACCTGGTTTTCATAATATACATGTCAGCGACACTGGTCTGTAATTTAGTGCAACCTCTCTGCCTCCTTTCTTAAAATTCGCGTCTACATTTATAGTCTTCTACACCTTAGGCAGTTACACTGTTTCGAGAGAATTATTGAAGATTGTTAGTGGCACACACAGTGCATCTGCTCCCTCTCTTAGGACTAAAGGAGAGATATTATCTTGGCCTACCGCCTTCAGGGTATCTACTTCCCCTAATAGTTTCTTAACTTCCTTCTCGGTTGTGCCCAGTATGTCCATCACTTTCTGGTGTACCCTACCACCTCGGTTTGCTCTAAGCCTCTGTCACCACTGTGATTACCTCCCTGAATCGTGAGCAGAGCTCCTCCCACCTTTCCTTGTCGTTACCTGTGAACTCTTACCCCTCCTTCCTCAGCCTGATTACCAGCTGTCGGACAGTTGTTTATCACCTAATGTGGCTGTATAACAAGTTTGGGTCAGATTTGGCTTTTGATGCTATTTCATTCTCGTATTGATGCTGAGCTTCTGTAATTATCCATTCATATTCATAAAAAAAACCATACCACGGGTGGGGTTTGAATCCGCGGTCAGAAAGTCTCAAAACTCCAAACCGTCTCATGGTATTTTTTGTTTGCAATCGTGTCATTACGATTTCGTGAGTCATTCATATTCATTTCTGGCTCTTAAGCTCACCTCCTTATAGTAGTGGGTCCTTGGCATTCTATACGTTTTCCATGCCCTAGCACACCTGGCTTTGGCCTCTCCACACCTCTGTGTAAACCCTGGGCTCACTCTGGTCTTCCCGTTAATTCAGTTGCTCCTTGGCATGAACTTCTTCACTTACATCCTGCATTTTGTGGTCACGTGTTCCATTATTTTCCTTACTGTCTTCCTTTCTAGCTCACCCACTGCACATCATGCAGGAATTGCATCATATCTGTTTAATCCCCGTTTTTGGAAGTTTGGAATCTCTCCTCCTTCTGGTTCTGTTTCACTCTCTATTGTTAACTCTACTATGTATGCGAAACTGAAGACCACGTGATCACTAGCACCTTGGGTCTTTTCATGTGTGATATTCCCAATGTCTGAACCACGCAAAGTAAACATGAGGTCCAGCCTTGCTGGTTCATCGTCTCCTCTCTTTTGTCCCTAACATATTGGTATATGGAGTTTTCCAGTACTAACTCCAGCATCTTGGCACTCCATATCTCTGTTTCCCCAAGTGACTTCAGTTTCTCCCAGTCAATCTCCTTACGGTTGAAATCTCCCATGAGTAACTTTATCCTGCTCATTTGGGCCCTTCTAGTAACCTCGGCTAGTGTGTCCGCCATCGCTCTGTTGCTCTCAACGTATTATTATCAGGGCCTCCTGCTGTTCAGTGGCGTTTGTATATCACTGCTATCATCAGTTTTGGACCACCAGTTTGAAATATTCCTACTGTGTAGTCATCAGCTACTCCTCTGACTAGTTCCCCCATCTGTTTAAAACTCCATTAGTTTTTGATCAGCAGTGCAACTCCTCCTCCCCCACTGTTTCCCTTGTCTTCCTTTATGTGTGTGTGTGTGTGTGTGTGTGTGTGTGTGTGTGTGTTGTGTGTGTGTGTGTGTGTGTGTGTGTGTGTGTGTCTAAATGTCTGTCTTTCTGAGTGTGCATATCTGTGCGTCTTTATTTTTATCAAACCTTTTAAATCTCTTCTTAATTCTCTGCAGACAACAATGTATGTACAGACGCTGCTGCTCCTCGTGGTCGCCGTTGTTTCTGGGGGAATCATCAATTTACAGAAGTATACTGGTAAGTAGAGTTAAACGTTTGTTTATACATTAAAGTATTAATGGAAATGTGGGAGAAAAATGTACAGAAGATTTGTGTTTTGTGTATGTGTTCGACTGTTTGTGATTATCTGTTTATAATTTAAGAAACAGTAGAAATCATCGTTGTGTTCAGTCATCAGTATCATTATATATTTCAAACGTTTTCTTCCATAATACAATCTACTCTTGTGGCTTACATTATGGTACCAAAATACTATAAAGGGGATTATGAGTGACAGATGTATTGTTTTAGATGACTGCTGCGAATTATTACAGTGCAACTGCATACTCCTTTTTCTTCACCTATTTGTGGTTGATTGCTTCATTTCTCATTCATAACCCCGTTTCTCAATCGCATTTGACCGTCATTAGTGGTTTCTTGCCTTCTGTAATATGTTGTAGCCAATCCTTAAACTTCATTGAGTTTGCGTCCGTAACTTCATCTAATTCATTTCATATAATTTACGGGTAATTAGTATCTGACTGAAATGTGTTCCTCTGTGGTCATGGTCGTCATAATTCATAATACAAAATATTCATTTCCAGTTGTCCTGTCATCCTCTGAAAATAATGTCTTATCTTAATCCACTTTTCCTCCAAAGTCGTTTGGGTTCACTTTATTCAGCCTGTCTTCATCGTGTGTTTTTCTGGAAAATATAGAAGGAAATAAAGAATAGTCTGCGTCACGAAATTTGGGATACGTTGGGTAGTTATTATATTCAGTGGATGTTCCATTAAAGTCACGGTTAATAACACAACAAACAAATGCCTCATAGACCAGAGTAGAAATTTCCAACTAATTTTAGGTAACTAATAATGAATATCTTGGTTAAAATTATTTGTTAGCTCTTCTTTTCAATATGCACCTACGTGTCACAACAGGTTCCAACAGGCTTGTGGCAGTGTTTCGTACCACACACAGTCTCACTGACCTTCATTATTGTTCCAGCAGTCATAGAAGGTGATTTTCTTACCATACCCAGTCTGGCTGACCATTATTGTTCCAGCAGTCATAGAAGGTGGTTCCGCTGTACAAGTTTATATTCTGAGGTGAAAGGCAGGTGATTTTCTTAGCCAAACACTTTTTAAACTTATAATAAATATTCACTGAGCAAGCTGTTGATATGCATGTGAGGCATATTATATTTTATTTTCCTACTGAATGATATAAATACTTCTGCTTAGCTGTCATGCTATGTATTATAATGATAAATTAATGAATAAATTTTCTGTTTATCTTCTAATTGTTTGTTGGTTTCTTCTTTCAGATGCCTCGTATTTGCGTGAATAGTGTAGACAACTGCTACATTTATGGTGAGGTGACCTTTGCATCACAGAAGCTCCGTATTACTGCTATGGTTAGAAAGGCATATCATCTATATTTTGGATGCAAGATTGGTGACCAGGATAAGAACTGGGGTCCATCATATGATGCAACATGGTTGAACAGGAAGAGGAAAGGAATGCTTTTTAACTGTGCTAGTGACATGGCGGGAGCCAACAGACCATACAATCGTTATTTCTGCATGGTACCTCCAGTGCAAAAGGGCTTGTCAAAGAAAAACAAGGGAGTCCACTGAATATCCAAACATTCCATCAGCTATCCGCCAGTTCCACATGGATAAAGTCTACCTGCTCCTGATGCATTAACTTCGGTATCCTACGAGCCAGATGAAGAAAGTGGTGAGGAAGAAGAGAAGGATGACAGTGTTGGATTACAGAGTGATCGAAACTTTGATGAAGCACACTACTGTAGACCACATCACTTCCTGTGGGCTATGCAGCACATATGGAAGAACTTTATGAGAATATACAGCAAATGTTGCAATACATGAAATATAATGACCATCAATGGCAGCTCTGTGGTGACTTAAAGGCTGCTGCTCTTGTGATGAGCTTTCAGTACGGATACGCCAAGTACTGCTGCTTTCTATGTGAATGGGACTGCTGTGCAAGAGGTTCCCACTACATCAGGAGAGATAGCCTACATCGTCAATCATTGGAGCCTGAGATGAAAAATGTTCATCATCACCTTTCATTGAACCAAACAAAATTTTGCTACCACCACTACACATAAAACTGGGGCTCATGCAAACTTTGTTAAAAAGCTACGGACAAATCCAGTCAGGGATTCAAGTATTTAACATCAAAATTCCCCTCACTGAGCGACGCTAAGATAAGAGAGGGAGTTTTCAGTGGTCCTCAGATTCGAGAGCTTCTTAAAGATGGTGACTGTGAATCAGACCTTCATGGGGAGGAGAAAGCTGCTTGAGAAGCATTCAAGTTAGTGGCGAAGGGATTTCTCGGAAACAGAAAGGAAGGCAACTATGAAGAATTAGTGGAAAACCTCATCAAGGCTTACAAGAACATGGGATGTAACATGTCACTTAAAATCCACTTTTTGGACTCACATGTAGACTTTTTTCCAGCGAACTGTGGGGCAGTTAGTGACGAACATGGTGAAAGGTTTCACCAAGATATTTCAACATTGGAAAAATGGTACCAGGGCAAATGGGGCACAAGAATGCTTGCAGACTATTGCTGGACATTGGCAAGAGATGATTCTTCAGCCCATATAAGTGTCAAGAAAAAAAGGCAGAGAGTAGGTACGGATTAGAGTTTAAAACATACTGACACATATTGTACGTTATAATAAAATAATCAAATATTACATGTCTCGTATCTTTAAACCAATAGCCAATAAGCATTTTTCAAGGTGATATTTGGATTCAGGACATGAAAATACATAAGAATTAACTAATCTCATTTAAGAAGTACACAACTTTTCAAAAATTGTTGATCAGCCTGCAAAGCACTGTTAATATGACTCGACTCCTGCAACCACAATTAGGTGAGTACATAATTCATTTTTACCAACATGCAACATCTACTAAACTATTATAGCAAAACCTTGCTTCGTGGCCTCCTTACAGGGTCAGGTGCAATGTTTAGAGCCTTTGCAGGGATCCATAATTGAACCTTCTTTAACAGAGAATGATAGATAAAAGTGTGCAATAATTTTTAGATGTAATCGAATGAGAAACCCGACGTAGTGATCGGTCTGCAAAATTAGTGATTATTCACGTACAGATTGAACCTCACTAGTCTGGCATCAAGTGGTCCGGCAGCTTCGATGGTTCGGAACAGTGATTTGAATCTTGAGATCATTAGTTTGCATGACCGTCATTTGTCCAGTTGTGGCCACACCGCCGCCCCATATTTTTCACGTCTGCCTCAGCTGACTTACAGTTGTTGGTGCTGCTATATTATCTTGGGTTACTGAAATTTTACCATTAAATATTCCTCAGAAGAGATCAGCAACTAGTGCTAGTTACAGTTCACAGATTATGTTCTGTATGCTACTTAACGCTGGTAAGAAGTTAAACTTGAAATATATGATGTAAGCATTGGCTAGAGCAGGGGTTCTCAACCACGGGGAGAATTCTTCCCTTGGGGGAATTTTAGACAGTTTCAGAGGGAACAAGGACCACTACTCAACAAAGTGTGAAATAGATGAATGATTGAGAGAACCGACAAGTTGATGAATTAGACACTTGTGCAACATTAAGGAAACGTTTCGCTACACAGTGGCTTCATCAGTCCATACAAAGGAGAATGGTGAAGAACAGGAGAAGTTTGAGGTAATCAGTCCCTCAGCCTTGAGTCGATGTGATCAATCCATCAAGAGATCACACAGCATGGGTTCGAATCCTTGGCTAGTACAGTGTTGTTATTGATCAATACAACTCGTTCGTGGTCACATTAATATAAAATACTGCTCGTTGTACTAGTACACCAAACAGGGGCTATAATGAAATTAGTCTAGAGTCATCCACACCATCGTTTGTCCTTGGGTAGCGAGTACAACATCCAGTTCCGCGTATGCTCCAGTAGATTAGGGCGTCATGTGTTTTGTGTTTTCGCCCACCATGAGGCAGGCCAAAGAAGCATGGGTTCGAGTCCTTGGCTAGTGCAGTGTTGTTATTGATATATATATATATATATATATTATATATATATATATATATATATATATATATATATATATATATATATATATGCAAGAATAGGGTAGAATAGTTTGTGGGTGAGTTGTGCAAAGGACCTATCCAAGTTGGGTCGGCGCGCGTCAGGTGTTTAACCGTTGTGGGATCTGATAGTGAGGTGCTGGCCAGACCCCTTATATAGCTTCCTAGGATGCTTTACTTTCAAAGTTCCTTGATAATGTGAGTAGTCACGAAAGCGCTTGGAATTTCTCTATTCTTTCAGAGTGGTTGTTTTGCTTATATATATATATATATATATATATATATATATATATATATATATATATATATATATATATATATATATATATATATAAATGAAATCACGAAACAGCAAGGATGTGTGAACTTGTTAGATAGGAACAAATAAAGACAAGTGATTTTAGGACTTGACGAGCTGTTGAAGTGTAAGCAAAGTAACATTTATTAAGGGGTTCAGGGAAACCGGCAGGCCGGACTTGAGTCCTGGAGATGGGAAGTACAGTGTCCGGACTACGATGGAGGGGTGTTAATGTTGCAACTTTTATAACTGTAGCGTCAGCATTCCTCTGGCAAGGCAGTGATGGAGTGAGTGTTGATGAGAGGTTTTCTTTTTCGGGCAACCCTGCCTTGGTGGGAAACGGCTGTGTTAATAATAATAATAATAATAATAATAATAATAATAATAATAATAATATTATATATATATATATATATATATATATATATATATATATATGCAAGGAATTAAGGAATTTGCAGGAGCAGGCGAAATATACACAAACACTGATCTCTGGCTGAAGGAGACTCGAACCTACGAAACTTAGAACAAGGTACGCAGTGCTATACCAATCTTCCCACACTGGGCAATACCTTGGCGTGCAGCTTGCGCTACACGTTGATCCAAGGCAGCCAGCTTTCAGGGAGAAGGCTTACAGCCTTTCATCTCATCCCCTGCAAGCATCAGCCTTACTAAAGATTTTAACAATGCAAGGAATTCGCAAGAGCAGGCGAAATATACACAAACACTGATCTTTGGCTGAAGGAGACTCAAACCTACGAACCTTAGAACAAGGTACGCAGTGCTATACCAATCTACCCACACTGGACAATACCTTGGCATACAGCTTGCGCTACACGTTCTAAAGTTTGTAGGTTCGAGTCTCCGTCAGCCAGAGATCAGTGTTTATAAATATATATATATATATATATATATATATATATATATATATATTATATATTTATATATATTATATATATATATATATATATATATATAATATATATGCATAAGTAGTGTTGATTTCTACAGTATGGCTCCTCCTGAAAAGGCCTTCTACAGTATGGCTCCCACAGTATGGCTCCTCCTGAAAAGGCCTTCTACAGAGTGGCTCCTTTTCCTGAGTGGCTCCCTTTTTCACACCTATGTGCTAATGACCTTTTTCACACCTATGTGCTAATGACCTCGCCCACGACCCCCACCCACGACCCCCACCCACGACCCCCACCCACGACCCCCACCCACGACCCCCACCCACGATCCCCACCCATGACCCCACTCACGACTCCCACCCACGACCCCAACCCATGACCACACCCATGAACCCCACCCATTACTCCCACCCACGACCCCAACTCACGACCCCACCCATGACCCCACCCACGACCCCCCACCCACGAGCCGCACCCACGACCCCCACCCAGTGGCTCCTCCCGAAAGGCCTTCTACAGAGTGGCTCCTACCTCTGAGCGGACTCCTTCCGAGCCCCGACCGCCCGCCCGAGCGCCAGCCCGCCTGCACCGACCCGCGACCTTGACCTCACCCTCGACCAGCTCACCCTCTAAACCATATATTTCTCCTCCATCTCCATGGATCAAGTTTTCTCGATAATACAAAGACTCCATCTCCTCGGATAAAGTTTTTGGATTCCCCCCTCTCAGGGTAAGCATTCAAATGAACTCCTCCTCCTATGGGGGCATGGTACTTTCTCTTACTACAGGTCTAAACAAGTGTGACGTCAGTATTCCTCTCATTAAGTTAAATGAACTAAAAAGTGTGTTTACTCGGAGGTCAGTGACGTCACGTGATGACCTCACACATACAAGCTGAATCTTGTCGACTTCTCCCTATATCAGTGACGTCACGTGATGACCTCACACATACAAGCTGAATCTTGTCGACTTCCCCCTATGTCAGTGACGTCACGTGATAACCTCACACATACAGGCTGAATCTTGTCGACTTCCCCCTAAGTCAGTGACGTCACGCGATGACCCCACACACACACACAGGCTGAATCTTGTCGACTTCCCCCCCTACACATTTCATATACAACATGGAAAACATTTTCACTCTTAACCCAGGATAATCCAAATAATTTCATTTTTTTTTTCTTTAAAATACCCACAACAATCCACAATTTCTTTACAAAATACAACACAAGTCTTGACATTTTTCTCGTTTTAACTATTTATCTCAGGTCACTCCCCACGAAGTAACCTTCTCTCTTCCCCCTCCCCACCCTCCGAACCCTCACACCAACCAATACCTCACAATTTTCACTCATAACCCCAAATTTCTCGTTTTAACTATTTCTCAGAAAAATCACCACAACACTTATAACCAAATTTTCGATAAATTCACTAGTCACAATTTTTACATATTACGAAGTTAATACGCACACACACCTCACTTTACTTTGAACACCTTCAAAAAAACTTCATAAATCATTTGAATTTCTCACAAAATACCTTTGAACATTTCCCAAACAACACTGAAACACTTCCAAGACAACATTTTGAATTTCCCAAATAAGATTTGGACAGCTCTAATTTATCTACACTTACACATTTCATTAAATTACAAACTCATCCCCCAAAACTCCTCCCTCAGTCTCCAGACTTCACAACATTATCCAAAAACTAATTCAAACACTTTACTTTGAACATCACCAAAAACACCATCAATTACCTTTAAAAACTCCAAAAAATCATTCGAAACACCCCAAAACACCTTGAATACTCCCGAACACCTTCATATAGTACTCTTGCACATTTATTTGAACACTTTCAAAAACACCTTTGAACATTTCCAAAAATCACTGAAACACTTCTTAAAACCATTTGATTACTCCCAAATACACCACTGAATACTACAAAACACCACTGAATACATCAAAACACCACCAAAATCACCATAAATCCCACAAAACCCACAACCCACAAACCCACATCCCACAACACCACAACCCAAATCACCCACCACCCAAACACACAATCCCCATCACCCACACCCCACATCACCCACCCCCACAATTTTTTCTGTTTTAACTAATTTCAAACAGAAAGTCACAAAAAACAACAACCCACAACTTATAATCACACCCTTTTAATAACCTCAAAACACCTTTTGGTTACTCCCCAAATACACAAATGAATACTACTAAACACAAGAATACACTCAAAACACCACCAAAATCACCATAAACTAAGATCAACACCCACATCCCACAACACCCACAACCCACAACACCCACATCCCACATCACCCACAACCCACAATTTTTTCTCGTTTAACTAATTTCATCAGAAAAAGTCACAAAAACAACCCACTTATATCATCTTTTTTTGGTATCTCTAGTTCGACTACATTACCCACAACCCTCATCAATTACCAATTTATTCACAATTTTTTTTACCCTTCTTTTTACTGTATCTTAAATGTAATACACATTCCTCTTTACATTACTAAAATTCTAATAAAATCCTCTCCATACCCATGTCCTTGTATCCACATAAATTGATATTATACTCGCATCAACTAATCTCACTACCCAACTATTGCGACATGTTTCAACACCCTCCATTCTTTTCCAATATATCATAACTGTTCAATTCTATAATTTCTGTTTAAAATATTCACACATTACCTTTATTTTCAGTAAAATCTCCCCATATTTCATTAAATTTCTAATACATCCCTCCCCATACCCTCTCCATCTAATCCACATTTCTTCACATCCACTCACCCATCTCCCAACACACCTCTTCTGAACACACACAAAAATCACATTTCACATCCACAAATGCATCTCATCACCCATCTCAAATCCCTAAAATCACTGTAACCAAGATATTCACAAAACTCTATGACCACCTAACACACACACACACACACACACACACACACACACCTCACTTTACTTTGAACACCTTCAAAACACTCTCATACATCATTTGAGACCACCTTTTCTCAATATCTCTCATCCACATCCTTTATCATCTCACTTCAGAACAACCCCAAGATTACTTCGAACACTCTCATAAATCATTTGAATACTCACATAAACACCTTTGAACATTTCCAAACAACACTGAAGCACTTCCAAAATATCATTTTGATTACTCCCAAATAAGATTTATCATCTCTAATTTATCTACACTTACACATTTCATTAACTGAAATTACAACACATCCACCATACTACTCCCTCAGTCTCCAGACTTTACAACATTAACACAAAAACTAAGACAAATCTAAGACATTCACCTCCAACTAAGACATACACATCTTAACTAAGACATACACCAAAAACCTATACTTGACATATTGCGGTATGAATATTCATACCGCATTTATGTTGCATATCACATTTCCTCATCCACATCATTCTAAAACATCCTTCCTTATTCATTCCGTATATCTCCTAGAGTTGTTTTAACCCCGACGGGCCCATCACGACGTAGGAGCCAGAGGAACCATCACCACTCCAACACCACCTACTACACTCTGGCTCCTAATGTCATGATGGGCCGTCGGGGTTAAAACAACTCTAGGAGATATACGGAATGAATAAGGAAGGATGTTTTAGGGATGATGTGGATGAGGAAATGTGATATGCAACATAAATGCGGTATGAATATTCATACCGCAATATGTCAAGTATAGGTTTTTGTGTATGTCTTAGTTAAGATGTGTATGTCTTAGTTGGAGGTGAATGTCTTAGATTTGGTGTGTATGTCTCATGTCTTAAATTTGTGATTGAAATGTATAAGATGTGGGTGTCTGTGCATTATTTTTTTTTTTTTGTGATAGTGATATGTTATAGTGCTCATGTTATGTTATAGATGTTGGTGGAAGTGTTGTGGTATTTTTGTGTATGTCTTATTTTTGTGCGAATGTTTAAAAAATAAGTGTTTTGAGTGATCATAGTAGTTTTGAGATGCATGATCTTAGATTTTTGGTGATCTTGGTGATGAGTGTTGATAGATGACGGTAAACATGATATGGGAATTGGTGTATCGTGATTTTTGTAGTGAATAATTATAAAAATGTGTGTTTTCTGTGATCTTGGTGGTGGGGTCATAAAATCTGGTAATCGTCTTGGATATAGTGTTCTTAGATAATGTAGGGTACAACAGGTTGAAACAAGGT
The DNA here is from genome assembly GCF_026875155.1 of Cherax quadricarinatus. Classification (NCBI taxonomy): domain Eukaryota; kingdom Metazoa; phylum Arthropoda; class Malacostraca; order Decapoda; family Parastacidae; genus Cherax; species Cherax quadricarinatus. The sequence goes on from NC_069409.1 coordinate 3,726,322, forward strand.
GGGTTGGGTGTGATGTTACCAACCACCAAGTAACACAATGGGAGTGTGACGTCACTGGAGGTGAGCTCGTCGGTCCTGTGAGGTGTAACATCGTGTGTTGGTGGTAGTGAGGTGAGTGCGCTTAGATATTGTGAAATATGATTTTTGTGTGTGTGAAATGTTTATAAAAATGAGTGTTTTCTGTGATATTAGTGATTTTTGAGGTAAGTGAAAATGGGTGATTGTAGTTGGTGGTTGTCTTAGATTATGTGTGTGTACAAGATATGTTTTCAGTTGACGGTGATCATGTACTAAGTGTTTGCGTATTAGGTTTGTGTTCATGCTTTTTTTTTATGCGCCAAATGGGGAGGGAGTTCTTGGTTATAGTGATTTGAGGGGATTTCTATAAAAAGGATGTTAGATGGTGATGTTAAACTTAGTTTCTGGTGATATTGACGGTGATTTGGTAGTATTCAGTGGTGATTTGGTAGTAATCAGTAGTGTTTTGGGAGTATTCGGAGGTGTTTGATGGTGTTTTTTGAAGGTGTTCAAATGATGTGCAGAGTATTTTTTGAAGAGATCAGTGGTGTTCAGAGTTGGTTCAAAGTTAGTCAGTGTGTTAGATATGGTAATGTCTCATGTCATAAGTGTATGAGTTAGTATTTTTTTTGTGCTAATGTTGTAAAGTCTGGAGAATGAGGGAGGAGTTTGGGGGGGATGAGTTGTAATTTAATGAAATGTGTAAGTGTGAATGAGAATGTGAATTGGTGGGCGAGTTAGAGAAGACAAAATGTTATGTGATCTTAGTAAAAGTATAGATAGTTTTAGTGATCTTCGTTATGATGATGTTTTAAGAGAATGTGTACAAAAAAAAATGTGTGGTCTTAGTGGTGGGGTTATAGAATTTGGCAAACGTCTTGATTGTGGTGATCTTAGATATTGGAGATATAACAGATATGTGTTTGTGTTAGTTTTGGTAAAATGTCTCATGACATAAGTGTTGATTAGTTTTTTTTGTTTTTTTTA
>NC_069409.1:3727826-3756146 GCF_026875155.1 Cherax quadricarinatus
TCCAAAACGAGTCAGTTTTAAAGGGACAGGCCCCAGTCCATCCCTTTACAAAAATAAAAATTAATGACAAGGGCATGCTGTACAAGGGCAAATGATAAGGCCTCAATGCACCCAATCACCCTGAATCCTATCCACCAACCTAATCGAGTTTTCCCTGCCGCTACATCCAGATCGTCTGCATAGATGAGACCACAGATTTTTAAAAAATTTCCCCACCTCCCCACCACTGAACTCCCCCCACTCAACCCTCCCACCCAAGCTCCTAACCCCATGAACCATGACTTTTCTGAATTCACTCTCATACCAGTTGCACCGAGAAAAATTTGTACAAACCCAATCCAAGGTACCCCATTGACATCCCCTTCCTAACCAGAACAGTAGTGTCATCAACATACCCTATCAAAAACTGGCCAATCCTCCCAACTCTACTCCCTTCACCCCCCCAAATTGCACACACACTTCTCCATCCTATAAAAGGGTCCTGTATGCATGCAAGTAAAAGTTTGGCATAGGGCACTCCTGTCGAAGTCCCCTTTCCATAACAATCTTCCCACCCACTCTCCCATTAATCTGTACTCTCGCCATTGCACCACGATGCAAAGCATCTACCCATCCCACTATTTCTTCCCCAAACCCCTGTCCCCTGAGGATGGCCCCTCAATGCCTCTCATTCCACTCTGTCATATGTCCCCTTTGCCAGTCTAAAGCCACCAAACCCCCCCTCCCCCCTTTTTGCTTCCACGAAATCCTTAGGAACCCATGTCCCTCCACCATAGACCTCCCTGGCAACCCAAACTGAGTTCTCGATACTACTCTATCCACTACGAAATTTAAACCGTTTTCCCCCAAAATTTTGGCAAACAGCTTATAACTGTGCATAACAATGATATTGCCCAGAGTCCCTAAGTGAAATGTTGCCCCTTACCCTTGGGTACCAATACTACTACAGCTGTTGCCTGCTTCTCCCCAACTCCCCCTCTCCTTCATTTAAATTCAATAACCTAGCCAAAAAAAAAAAACCCTCATTAGCTCCCAATGCTGTAGATAAAACTCTGCCGGGAGTCCATCGATTTCCGGTACTTTACCCTTATGCATTTCACTTAAAGCCTTCCATGTTTCTCCCTCAGTTATTTCCCCTCCAATGCTTTTCTATCACTGTTTCCCAACAGACATATCACATTCTCACACACCTGCTTTAAAACCCCAGCTCCTACCCCATTCCCTTTGCCAATACTTTCCATACCACTCGTCCCCAAACACTCCCATTCCTAAATAAATAACAAAAAGGCACAATACCGTGACTGGAACGATACACAAATAACCCGCACATAAAAGAGAGAAGCTTATTACACGTTTCGGTCCGACTTGGACCATTTACAAAGTCACACTCCCAAATTTCCGTCTTGTGGTGTGTATAACCCTGACCCACCCATACCCACTAAACCCGACTCATGAACCTCCAACTATGAATAGCGTTCCTGCGCCGTTGCTTTGCCTACGCCCAAACCCCCAAAGGTTATCGCCCCTAACCACCTCTCCACCTGTCAACCCCCCACCGCTTTGGAACCCTCTCATGAGCTCGTGCACCTCCCCCTTAGTGCCAATATGTCCTCCATAGATAAATACCCACCACTGCCCCTCGCGCATAAAACCCCCTAACCTGTCCTCCAATAGTTGGGCACCCATATTTAAAGAATTAATTTGTTCCCCTTCTCTCACGTAATTTTCCTAATTCGGTTTTTAACCACACCCTCCCACCATATTACCACAAAAACCATCCACCCCATGAACCTCACACTTAACCCTCCCCACAGTGTTTAAACCCTCCAACCCCTCCTCATCTCCTAACACCTCGTATTAATTTTTCCCAAAAACCCCTAGAATACCCACCAGTGACTCCCATCCCACCCCCTGCCATACCGCCCTATGATCCGAATAAACTACCTCTATTGTGTGGAAAAACTTTAAACCAAAAACCCCCTTTAAAAGTACAACCATCAACCTAGCCGCAAAACCCTCCTCAACGTTCTTCATTTTATGGACATAGTTACTTTTCCCTTCATTCTTCTTCTCTTCTCCCTCCCCTCTGCTGCTTCTCTGCTACTCTCTCCTTCACCATTGTTTTCACTTTCTTCAACGTTCACGCCTCGATGTCCCTTGTGCCCATCCATTCTTCCCTCCAAATTTCCTCCTCAAAATTGTTCATGAATTATAAGTTACTTTATTTACAATCTTCATATATCAACAAGGACTCCTGCAGCACTACTCTCACAATCACTTGCCCAGTTTTGTTTGCTGTGTTTTCATATAGCCTTGTTATACTAGTGAGTATAGCTGCTTCATGGTTTACCTGTGTAATATCATATGGCTTTAATTAATACAGTAAATATTGGGGTCAACAGTTACAAAAAAACTGTGTAAAACCCGCTTGAGAGGACAATGTAGGTGTTTTATTGCGATTCCTCAAAAATGTATGTTCTGGGCCTCTTTAATAATGCCAGTATAATATTGTCAACGACTCTACAATAACAATTAATGAAGAAGCTAATGTACAGGAAATAAAACCTTCGTGGTGTTGTGTCAGATGCGGTGGTGGTGCGTGGATGCGTAGCAGTGATGCAGTGTTGGTGAGAGCGTGAAATAGATGGACTTCCTCGCGCCCAACATTCTCTTTCCTAGCACTTTGTGGCAACCATAAGCCCCAAGAACTTCTTCATGGCATCGCCGAGCCTTGGCGGAAAGGAATCATACGGTTAGTTTAACAACAGTTTACAACACACCCTACACCCACACACACACACACAAACACATGAACGACATGATGGAAAGGGTTAGACTCAGAGAGTGTCCCTGTTCGCAGGATGAAGTAAAGTTAAAGAGGAAACATTAAATCAGATGAGGATCAGGCAGACTATAAAGAGACCTAAGACAGACTGTAAACCTGTCTAGCACTGCTTCTCTCGAATTTAGCCCCGCCAAATGCAAAGTCATGTAAGAACAGTGAAGGCCACAGAAAGACCCAGACGATGTATAGGCAAGTGGCCAAAGACTGCAAAAACCTCGTTCCTCAGGGAGAAATCACTGTTGAGTATAAACACCGAGCATGACTCTGGAAGCACCATCAACCAGATAACAGACTGCAGTATATAATGTCGCACTTGTAAACCTGAGAACAGCGTACGCGAAACCTAAGTAATCATAGATTCAATACACTGACACCGTGTACGTCAGGCCCATACATGAAGTATGGCCGCACCCTGATAAGGAACCCACTTGATCAAGCACGTCAAGAAAAAATTAGAGAAAGAGCAAATGCTGCGAGAAGGTTAGTTTCCAGAGCTAAGGGAATGTCCTGTGAAGAAAGGTTAAGGGAAATCGGCCTGACGACACTGGTAGGACAGGAGGTGTCAGGGAGACATGAGCACACATATAAAACACTGCACGAATAGAGAAGTTGGACAAATACAGGGATGTTCCCGGGAGGGGACACAGAAACAAGAAGTACCAATTGAAGTTGAAGACCAGATGTAGTCCAAAGAGATGTTAGGGAATGTATTTCCTTCAGTGAATAGAGTTGTCAGGCAGTGAATAGCCCCTAGAAAGTGACGATAGTGGAGGCAGGAACCATACATAGTTATAAGACATCACATATGAAAAGGCCCCTCGTTGAGCTAGTGATCACATGCCTTCAGATTCACATGCATTGAAGAGGCACAAGTGAAGAGTAAAGCAGCATGAGCAGGATGGGAGAAGCCTAAAAAACTATGAAATGGGAAGTACACAGATTTAGGAATTTTCTGCAAGATGTACAGAAGGAAAAAGAAACGATGGAAAAGCCGTAAAAGAAATGATGGAATATGTTACCATACAATGCAATGAGGCAAAGGCAGGTTCAAACCCCAAAAGCAAAACAAAAACAATGTGATAACCAGAACGAAACCTTGGTTCACACAAAGGTGGCAGAGATACCAAAACCCTTCACACCAGAAATGGAAAGTGTCGTGAGGGATACGTGAGGAAAAATAGGAGAAAGGAAATAATACACGAATGGATGACTGTGGAGGTATATAATTAACGAGAGACAAGTTGTGTAACCCAAGAACCTGCCTGTCTTGACTATGCCTACGCGAGATGGGCGACGATGACAGAGGATTGGAGGATTTCGTGACTGTCCACTGCAAGCAAGGGAAGCATATCAATAAAGTAGCTGGATTATCTAATTTTTTATTTTTATATATTGTATATTAAGACGCATCCTTGTACAGACAAAATACATATAAAGTAGTAGTAAGTAATGATTTTCAACAGAGGCGGTCTCCTTTCTCTAGCAAGATAAGAGGCATTCTGCTTTGAAGACAGAGTAAGGAACAAGGGTTTGCTTTCCTGGGGCAGGGATGGAGGACATTGGTTAGCCGGCTTGACAACATCATGAACGTTAATGGGAACAATCTTATTATTTGCCTCATTGGCCTGGAGGCAATGATGTAGGCAAGCGTAGAAGTGAGATATTATTAGAAATTCAGGACAGCTTATAAACATAATTTAGAAAGAAGGGGGGCGCCTGTTATAAGTGTGCATTTTGCCCCTCAAGAAGAGGTGTTGTACTGAATGGTTTGTCCAAGCAATTGTATTAATTGTTGTCTGGATAAGCACAGAAAGGATAATGCAGTACCATTCATTGACAACTGGGACAACTTCTATGGCCAATGACATGTATGCCAGGGATGGGGTTCACTTATCCAAGCATGTGTGGTTTTCTTGCTACTCAGTTGAGGGGTTGTTAGGACTTTAACCTATATAAGTTAGAGGTATGGTGTTTTAGAAATGAATAAATAATGAATATGGATATGTTGCTTATGCCTGATATTAAGAAATCTAATAGTAACTGGTCATGGATTAACTCTGCGTAATGATAATTTCAGAAAATGTGTAAAAACAAAGAACAATAGGAAAAAAGTGCAGAAGAAAAAACATATTATGTATTTTATATGCTAACAGTCTAAGTGGCAAAGAAATAAAATTAATGAACTACGTTTGTAGTATGTGCTGGGAACTAGATATCATTGCATTAACTGAAACTTGGTATGGATTTAAAGAGTCGGAGATATGACGTGCTGATTTACTATTCCGGGAGTTAAGTTGTTCAATTGGATAGATGTAATGGGAAAGGGGGGAGATATTTGCATTGGTATGTTACGAAAAATATTATTGTTGCATAAAAAGAGGTATAAAATAGATGGAGCATAACAGATCCAGTTGGGGTAGAGTTCGTGGAGTCAAGAAAAACTAATTCTAGGTGTAATAATACCGACCTCACCAGGCTTGTATCACGTATAGAGGGAGACCAACTTGACAAAATTGTTAGGGCTTCTTAACACAGTAACATAGTCATATAGGGGACGTATTAACATAAGTAGTCAAATAGAGACTGGAATTCCTTTGACAGTAATCTAGAGTCCGAGTGACTTTATGGAAACAGTTCAGCCGGACTGTATTTTCTGAAACAGAGCGTAACTGAGGCTAACCAAAGGGGTAATAATTTAGCTAGAACCTAGTTCTTGGCAAATAAAGGAAACACTCGTGAGAAATCTGAGATCACTGAAGAGCTTGGCGCAGGGATCACAAATCCCATCACATTAGCATTAAAATTGGAATTCAAGAATAATGAAATCAGTAAAAATCCCTAAATATTCCCCCGTTTCTGCCGATTATTATGACTTAGGGAACACTTCTAATCTTTGATTGGGGTAATCTATCTAAGAATATTTACATTGACCGATAATCATACATAGGAATATGAAGGGATCTGCTTTTATGATTGATTTCTAAATAAGTGTACACAGTGCTCCAGAGTAAATACATTCCCCAAAGAAATTAGTCCTAATAATAACGAGAACTCAAAATGGGTTAACAGAGGCTAAATCACCTATTAGGTGAGAAAAAAGGGAAATTTAATAGCGCATCAAAGAGGAGAGGTTAACCTTACTGACCAATATGTTCAGCATAAAAGAGAAGTAAAAAAGGCGTATTAGAAAGTCTAAACGTGACTATGAAATTAGATTTGCTAATGAATCACAGAATAATCCAAAGGGTTCTTTCAAGTGTATATAGGACGAAGTAGAAGGAAAAAGGTAGGACCTCTGGAAACTTGGGAATGGACACTGACTGCTAATGAACTGAAATGTGTTCCTTTATTTAATGACTAAGCTTTTTGTCAATTTTTACACAGGAAGAGTACAGAGATTTCCAGTAATTAACAATTATTTAGTTTTCCCGATGAACTTTAAGTTAACTAATATTACTGTCACAGGGACATGTTTTTATTAAACAGAGTAACTGACAAAACAGAAACACAATAAAGTCCCTCGGGACCATGAGTTGTTTTCCAGGGTACTTAAGAATGCCAAGATGGAGCTTAGAGACAGCCATTAACGAGTTGTATTCAATTCAATGCGTCCTCCATACCGGTGTTGTGCCAGAGATTGATTGAAGAAGGCTAATAGGTGTGTTCCTATATCAAATCAGGAGATAAGTCCACTCCTTCAAATTACCGTCCAATAAGCCTGACATCTATAGTGGGCAATTATTAAATTCACTTATAGCTGACATAATCAGAAGTCACACTTGAAGAGCATAACTTATAAATGAATCTCATCATGGAATCACGAGAGGTCGTTCCATCCTGACAAACATACTGACGTTCTTCAAAGAACATTTGAGGCAGTTGTACAGTGAAAGAAAATGAAGATTTGTTTATTTTTGATTTTAGTAAAGCCTAGATCGAGTACCTCACAATAACTCAAAAGAAAAGTTGGCAGCTCAAGGTATAGGATGTAAAGATCTAGCAATGGATTGAGCTTGGCTTACCAATAGAAGGTCCCGAGAGTTACCATATAATGGAGTAAATCTAATGGGTATAGACACTAGTTGCGTTCCACAAGGAGCAGTTTTAGGCCCTCTCTGTTCATAAATTTACATTAATGACGACCTTGAAAGAAGGAATTACGAAGTGAAATGTGTAAATTTGCAGTGATACAAAATAGCCGTATAATTCACACTCTGAGGAGGAATCAATGAACTCCCCGGAGGCGATTTGGACAGAATAATGTCTTGGCTGAAAAATGGCAGATGAAGTTCAATGTTGGATAAGTGAAAGGACCTTTACTCCATGGTAAAAGCAAATAACCCTCGAACTATAATCTAGGTGAAGTAGAGCTTGATCATGCAAATGTGAACAAGAGACATAGGTAAGTCAAGGTAAACCGAAAACTAAAGCCAATACAGAAAGCCTTAGTGTGCGCAACAAGGCCAGACAGATTCCTTAAGATATATCTCAAGAAGATATAAAGTAACAGTAATTCCTCAAAAAGTAATTTTACAGCCTCTATAACATCACAAGTGAGGCCCTCATTGGATATCTGCTCAATTTTATGGTCCTCTTACTACAGATGATACAGACTCATTAGAGAACATACATAAGGAAGAATGACTAAAATGATTTACCTGTGTTTAGGAACCCTCCCGTATGAAGATAGACTTAAAGCCATAAATCTCCACTCTCTGGAGAGGCGAAGAATGAGGGAGATATCATTGAGAAGTGAATAAGAGGAGAAGACTGGCATAGAACAAGGGAGATAAAAAATAGAATTACTGAGGGTGACGAACCAGGTAAGAACCAGGAATAATGTATTATAAGTTGATAAATTTAGATTTGAGAACAGGACATAGTTAAGTACCTGGTTACCCTAAGCAGAGTTTGTAGATGCGTGGAACAGTCCTTCCCATGGGGTGTAGAGGCCAGGACCTTGGGTAGCTTTAAGAATAGACTGGAAAATAAATAGTGGGAAGGGCTGGTTTGATAGGTGTCATTGGGTATGGGAGATTTAGTTCCAGGAAGCATTAGGTAGTAGTCGTTTTTTGATAAGGACCTGCCTCCTGTGGGCCAGTAGGCCTTCTGCAGTGTTTCCTCCATTCTTATGTTTCTTATGTTCTTTTATGATCTTCCTTCCTACCCAGACCTCTGCGCCAGGACAGAACATCATCAGAGTCTGACGCTGCCGCTCTCTTTCTTGGTGATTCCCTCCGACATTCCATGTTGTCTTCTAGTCCCCTCGCGATGAACCTCAAACCTCCACCACGTCCCCGTTTCCACACACAAACGGCGACATTTCAACGCTTACTGCTTGGCCCATCATCATTCTATGTTTTTTTAAGTCACACATACCTCCACAGGCAAATGCCGTACCTCTCACCATCTCAGGAACAACATCATATGCAGGGGCGGTGTCAATGTCTCTTGCAACACTTTCCTGAAGCTCATCCTCGAGAGCCTTAACCTCCTTACCTCCTCCTGCACTGCTCTTCTGTACTTTCCTACTTTTCTCCTGCCTAGAAACAGTTTCCTGTTATGTCAAAGCTTGCCTCACACAGGACGCTCAGTCTCCTCTATGGATCCCTCTAACCACATCACACCATCAAGCGCCCGAAGCCCTGTGCTGTCCCGCGTGGGGCTCCTCAACAACAGCTACCACACTGGTAACTGTGCCTTCAATAATTTTGGTAAATCCCTCCACGGCTTCACACACGCTGCCGCCATATGGTCGTAAACCGTCACAAAACCTGCATGTACTCCTCTGTCCGGCGTACGAAACCCATACTTGCGTCCTGAACCCCTCAACCCGATGTATGACGGTTATGGGCTGTCTCTGAGTCCATCTTCCAGGTAAAGTTCCCTCCAAACGGACCCATGTAAGCACCAGCCGTCCACTTGCCCTGTTGTGCCCAAGATGTACAGTCCCCATATGCCTCGAAAACACTCCGTTGTCAGTCCTTCAACTGCCTCAAATGGGATATTATGAATCTTAACGCCACGTAAAGTGGCGTGATACGTCTATTAAACGCACCTTCACAGCTGGAGTAGCGTTCAAGACTCATGTCTTTGAAATCTCGTCACCAAGACTCGTACACGGATGTGGAATTTAGTTTGACGTAGATTCTGTATGCCCCATTTCGGGCAACACCATACACCTCATCGTCCTGGAGACCATTCGTCTCCCTAATGATGGCGGGAGTAAACTACCTGCGCTGAAGAAGGGTGGAAATTGCCCCGAAGCAGCTCTATAAACAGAGTATTTACGCTCCTCCTCACACTCAGTGCCATGTTGGAACAAGAGGTAAGCTCGGGCCTGAATACAGCATCGGGTGTGCAGAGGCAACCAACCGAACTGCTACGCGATGGTCAGGCAGCCGAATAATTATTTCATGGTTGTATAGTTATTTAGGGAAGCCACGGTCCGGCTGAACCATTTTGCTGAACACTGGGTTTCCTGGAAGATTTCCACACAGTTATGACATGGGGACATGGAAATGGGACCTCATCTTGAATCCATCCAGATTGAAATTTATCGTCAGTCAAATCAACAAGTCATTGACGCAATGAGATCCAAACTACCAGGAGCAACAGTCCTTAGCCCACAAATAGCGTCTTGCTTGGAGCACTTCGGGAAGTGATGCCATTGATACACTTCTCAGTAAGAAATTGGATAAGAGAGAGAATGGAACATCGAATAGGCAATCGTGACAACCATGCTGCCATGACGTATTTTCACAAAGTGCTGAGTCTGCCCAGGTTAACATATTTCCCAAGAAGTGCAGCCACATATAATAACCCCTGTACAGTCATGAAACGACGTTTCTTAAGGCATATTTTTTATTTCGTAAAAAATATCCTCATGAAGATGGGCAGTGGGACCAAGCTACACTTCCAGTCAGACTGGAATCATTGGTGTAAGAAGGTGTCTCAGATTGCGCTACCTACTTTCCCGTCCTCATGTGTTGCAGCCAAGTGGACTGAAGGAGCGATTCCCCCTGATTCATATTAGGGACAAAGTTGAAGTCCCAGCACCAAAAGTTCGTTGATGGAGCCACTCTTTGGGGTAATCTAATGGGCTTCCGAACTGAGACCTGCTCCCCCTCCCAACAACCAGTCACACTGGGATGGCCCAGTAGATGTGGAGAATAAAGCCTCAACAATGCTTCATATGTGTCTGGCAATAATAGAGCCCTCTTCCTGGCAAGTAAGGAAGTTTGTCAGGCAGGATACATTCTGTGCCATTCCAGACTCCCTCCCATGGTCACACTCCGCGATCCACAGACCATCCGCATTGTGTTGCCCCTTCGACTTGCTGCCCCTGATCTCGCGAACAAAGGTTTATATTGCAAAGTGAATCGAACAACCGATTCGGGTACCATGATCTTGTTTCCGCAGATCTGAGGGAAAGATTCAGGCAGGAAGAAGGTTAATAAATATCATCAAGAGAGCCTCGTAACAGCAGGATGCCCAGCAATAAGGGAGCTACTGTGTGTTCACCCCAACTATGCTGATTAATGTAACCTAAAGCCCCCAATGACATAACCATTCAAGCCTGGAAAGATGGCAAGCAGGTTGTATGGTACTAACTTTGTGCGATCTACAAATGGCTGATACATATCTCCAATACACCAGGGAGGAAGTAAGGCAGCTGCCAGCTTCAGAAGAGTTCCAAAGTCTAGAAAATACGGTGAACTTGCTCATCATTATATGTTCGTTCCATAGCCTCGGAAACCCTTGGCCGCAGGAAAAAAGGTGCTTCAAAGTTCCTTAAGGAGGTTAGAAAAAAGACTCACCAGGGTAACTAGAGATTCAAAGGGGTAAAAGGCTCTCTGTTTCAGCTACTCAGCGAGGGAGTTTCAGAGGAGGTAATAGCCGCTGATACAGGCATAACTCTGTGAGAAATATGCAGTTGAAATGTATCCCTCGAACCTCATGTACAGTTATATGCCATCTTTGTACCAGCAATGTCTCTTTAAAATATTCTGTACCATATTAAATAATAAAATATACATGTTATTAAAAAATTAAAAGATGGTAGGGTAAGGATGTGGACATTCAATGGCTTCAGGAATGAAATACAAATGATTCTTCTCGCAGGCTCTTTAATCCACTTCTAGGAGGGCTAGGGTCCCACAATTTGCACTAAGGTGCCCCATCCTGCATATAGTATATATATATTTAAATAGTATATATATTATATATATATATAATGAAAATATAAATATATATACATAATATATATATATATATATATATATATTATATATATATTGTTCGTGCCGAATATGTAAAACTGGTCAATTAGCAAGAACTCATTCTTTAAAATTAGTCCTTTCAAAAATTTTCTCTTATACGTTTAAAAGATATATTAATTTTTCATTAATGATGAGAAAAAATTTATTATTTTGCACCAAAAAGAACTTAGAATAACTTAGCATTACCTAACCTTATTAATAACAAAGAACAAGTTATTTTAGCCTAACCTAAATAAATATATTTTAGATTTTGTTAACAATAGATTTAATACTAAGACAAACACAGTGAAATATATTGTTATCGTCGTTAGGATCAGAATGATTTTGGCGAAATTTATTGCATACACAAATTTTCACTTTTCTTAAGGCAAGAAGTGTACGTTGCTATTTTAAGCAAGAATCGCAATTTCTGCCTATTCGGTACGACATATATATATATATATATATATAAAATAATTTATAAAATATATATAAATAGTATATATATAGATCTATAATATAATATAATATATATTATATATGTATATGGACGCTTAGACTCTGTATACTCTTGCCGGCGTGGAGGGAGGGAGCCAGTTTGTGGGCTTCCAATACATTCCGTGTGTAAACCAATAACCAACATTGTATACACGGGCCAGTTTTCGCAGACATCCATCGTGATATCCACCGGATATATACAGAGTTGTTGCAAATCTTCTGCATCGAGACCCGTTGCTTCTGTATCAATCAGTGAAAGTGCAGTGTAGCAAGTTGGGATTTGGATAGTAGCGGTGGTGAGGGATCCTGCCATCGGCAGTGTGGAGGAGGTTTTTGGTTACCTCTGTGACCTCCGGGGTCGGGGTTGTGGAGGAAGTGGCCGCTCACGACCACGGTCATTGGAAGGTGAACGAAGAAACACCTTGGTTACTAATGTGAGCATGGTGATGTTAATGTGCCAAATGGCGAGGGTTTTATTCTCTCCTCCCCCAGGTAAAAACAATAAGTGTACAACAATTAGCAAATGTTAGTCAGTGATGTGCAATCTTGATCGAACACACTAGGGCCACACCCTCCTGCTTTTCCCGCATCTCGGTGCCCCTCCAATCAACCCAACCTAGGCCCACTGACTTCCTGACCAGGGTGTTGCCGTTTAGTGCCCACCAATTACCAAGTTCTGCACTCCCTGCTCCCCCACCCCTGCATCCCCCATGCATCCTGCTGACCTTCACGCCATCACCCCACAGCTGGCGCCATATTTCCCACCAACCCACGATATCAACAATGTCACAAGTAGCCATGGTCACGAGGAATCTTCACGACAGAGCCAAAGCCGTCGTTCACGAGGCATTTGCCCGGTGTGCTACAGGGAATGTGCACTCATTCATCAACTGGCAACATTCGTGCACACAATGGAAGTCTATAGGCTCCAAGGAGAGCTCCAAATAGAACAACCAACAACCCCTCCCAGCAGATAGCACTGAACAACTACCGTGACTTCAATACCTCAACACGAGGACCTCAAATTCTCAATCAAATTAACATCCACAAGGACTCTGACACAACTCCCCAAAGCAAGCTCCCCTCAAGCTGCTAGCAAATTTACTGAGCCTTTTCTGATCAACAGTCAACGATGCCTCCTTCAAACAACAGATTCCTTTCACAACCTGCCTGCTTTTGCAATGCCTGTTTTGCTGTCCCCACCAATGGAGGGATAGTCACTTGCAACACATTTTTTATTAAGGTGCAATAATTCATTCCCACAGGGATGAACAACCTCGTCCGTCCCCCCTAGTCGGACAAACACCCGCTGGGCAAATGTCAACAACAGGACAACTCCTAAAACGGCCTCAAAAATCAGAGCCCAAATTAGCAAAAAATAGAAGAGGGTAAAACATTGGAGCTCTCAAGGCTTATAACCAGTGAGGATACCATTGCTCTAAAATGACGTCAGCATAGCACTGCGCAAGCTTCTGAAGGACAAACATCCACCCAGGGCTCCCCTGGTACCGTAAACATTGCCTCCCTTGTACATTGCAGCAGGCGAAGAACATCTAACCTTACAGAGCACGCTGATGTGTATACAGCTGCTATGTGGTCATTTCCACAGGCCTCAGCAGGTTTCCACAACCCCTGCACCTAGTCCCCAAGGCTGCCAAAGCAGTAAGAAGGGTTGAGTCAAGAGCGGCTGCAATGCTGAACCAACTCAGCTCGGTTTTCCGGCGTTCAACAGGGCGTAAAACAGCCGCCGAGATGCAGCACGAGTAATATATCAAAAACAATGTCCGATGAAAAAGCCCTTGGTCAAATTTGGACTTGGCCAACGCTTTCAACTCAGTCAGAAGGGATGCTGCTCTCCAAGCAGTTTAGTAGAACTTCCCTTCCCTTTATCCCTTTCAATAGAAACGTGTTATAGTGTGCCTTCCAAACTATTGTTGGGGACCAATGAAATAAACTCACGTGAGGGCGTGAAACAGGGGGAGGGACCCTCTCACCCCCTTACTATCTGTTTGGGTCATCAAGGAAGTCACAGAAGCACTCTCCAGCGAGCTAAATAATCTGGTTCCTGGATGATGGGATACCCTAGCTGGCACAACAGAATCTCTCCTAGAGGAACATGCAGCAAAATTTTAAAGACATGGGAAGAAAGCTGGGCCTTTTCTAAAACCCACCAACCAAACGTGAAATAGTTTTTTTCTACCATCGACAGATGATTTCAGATAATACGCCATTTTAACCAGAGCATGAGCCATTGAACATCCCGCAATAGCACTCTCCTTGGTCTCTTCTTGGGTCCAATCCCATCTATCTGATTCCTAAAAAAAAAGTCCAGACCTCCATACATGGAAAGCGCGCGATGAAAAAAAAAACATTGGTACACATGGTGCCTTCCTACCTACTCACCAGGTGCTAAGTCATCCCAAAACTTACCTACTTGTCTGAGAGGCCCCCCAGCCTTCATCAGTTCCAAACTCAAGGAATAATGACTCCCTTAAAACCATCTAGAGAGTGGTAATTGAATCTTTCCCTGAAGATGACAGTGTTGCAAGCATCACGTCCGGTCAGTCTTGGAGGGCTAGAGTATGCAGATCTTCCCAGATTGCTCTACCAGCTTTCTATCCTCTTCAAAGCAACAAACCAAGTGATAAAGACAAATTCATCCTGATACCCTCAGTGACTCAGAGGAATAGAATACCCTAGCTATGCCATGCCATCACTGAATGGGAACTCTTCGCTGCTGCTCCAGCACCAAACACAGTGCCATCAATGGCTCACCAACAGTCAGCTGTGGGATGGCCAAATCGCTTGAAAAGGTGCTTGGCCAACATGCTCATGGCTGGCAACATCAATAGGGCGACTGGCCAACACCAGGCTGTGAGCGCACATCACTCCAGGGACTTTCTCCAAACAGTTCCCATATCGCAGTGGGAACGTGACTTCGACCTCCCTAAGCCCTCCGTAAGTCAGTGGCTCTGCGCCTTGCGTGCCCCAATTCACACATAAAATGCGTGCATTTGCAGTGAAGCCGCAAGCAACCAATAGGGGTCCTACAGATCTTTGTTCCAACACCAAGGGCTGGCAATGCAAACACCATGATATAAACGACATCATAAGAGAACGCCATGCTACAGCTGTATGGCCCACCGAGAGGGAGCGCCCCGATCAGTAGCAGCCACAATACCCACATCCTCAGGCAAAAAAACCGCCTCCCCGAATAAAGGCAGAGCTCTCAGCAGGGACATACCTGTGCTGTCCACACTGGCTGACATCCTATATCCATCACAAGTGGGTCGACAGGAAGGGAGCTGTGCTAGACCACGCGGGAGGAGTACAAGATCAGCAAGTACAGGGACATATGGCCAACAGTCGGCAGAATTTGTCCCATTGGATCAGAGACCTTGGTATTATGGAGAAAAAATAGCCATGACTTACACTTTAAAGAATTTGGTTCCAGACCTCATTGACACCACCAGGTACCCAAGGCAGCCACTTTCATTTTCCAGCGCTCAGCATGGCCATGCCAAAGGGGAAATCATACTGCAAACTTATCTCGCGTCTGGCCTCGGATGAGCAGGAGAAATTCGATGACTTTATTACATTGTACTCAATGTATATCAGTTTTTATGTTTGTCTGTAATTAATTTTGTATATTAAATAAATGTTCAAAAATAATAACAAATCTGGTGGTGGTAGAGAAGAAAAATATTCAACAGCTTCGTGAGAACCTGATTTTCCCCCTGAGGTACGATTATTGTGTCTTCTCTGAGGAATGAGGGCCCAGTCCAGCCATAGAGGTGGTACCTCCCTATAATTTTAATGAAATATTACAATAAGTATGTATTTTTAATATTATTATAATTATTAATTAGTTAATATTAATTATAATTATTTTATTATTATATTAATATTAATACATCGAGCCGTTTCCCACCAGGCAGGGTGCCCGAAAAACAAAACTTTTCATCTTACACGCCCATCACTGTACAATTATTACAATCACTGGTCTGAAGGGCGTGCTTTCACTACAGTTTTTAAAACTGCAACTTAATAACCGCTTCCTTAGGAGTCAGACACTGTACTTCTTCATACCAGGACTCAAGTCCGGGCACAACAAGTTTCGCCCCTGAATGGGCCTTCATAATGTAACCACTTGCTGCACATTCCAACACCGTCAATTCGCATAAAAACCACTTGTTTCCTTTCCCTCTAGCTACAAACTCCATACACGCTTGCTGGACGTCCACGACCCTCGCACACAAAACCTCCTTTACAACCCCCCTCCTCCTCCACCTTTCCTAGACCCCGACCCCTACCCCGCCTACCCTCCACTTACAGATTAATACACTCTCCAAGTCCCATTCTGTTTGTTTCTAAAACCCTTATCTACAGTCTAACCACCACAATCAACTGGATACAAGTTTACGTAATACTCGCATGCTGTCTCCTAATTTACAAACTATAATCCAGAGGGCTGAGCAGGGTTATTTGAGGTGGTTCGGACATGTAGAGAGGGTGGAAGGGTAAAGATACTGACTTTGATAGTGATAAATCTGTAGTGAGGGAAGGCGAGGGTAGGAGGTCGGCCTATAGAAAGGTTAGGGAGGGGGTAAAGAAAGTTTTGTGTTCGAGGGCTTGGTACTTCCTGTCAAGCATACGAAAGTGTGTTAGATAGGACAAATGGAGACAAAAATGGTTTTCCAGGGCTTGACGAGCTGGATGGAGTGTGTGTACAAGGAATCATTTTAAGAAGGGATTCAGAAACCGGCAAGGCCCGGACTTGTATCCTGGAGATGGAAGTACAGTGCCTTGCACTCTGAAGTGAGGGGTGTAATGTTTGCAGTTATTATAACTGTAGTGTAAGTGCGCCTCAGCAAGCAGTGATGGGTGTATGATTAAAGTATATAGTTTACCAAAAAACCGACGCGATTCGTAAAAGCTTAGAGATCTCCAGTGAATACTAGAAGGATGCCTTCAGCATCCAGCCTGTTACTGGTTTTCGATAACAAGTATGTCATATCCAGTATCCAATTATCCATTATAATTTCAGTATGATTTCCAATAGTGCTTCAGGATTACAACTGGGTAGGCAACTAACCAGAGAAATTAAATTTAATAAAATTTATTAAGTCTAGAGGTATAATTATCAAATTAAATTAATCACAGTCAGCAATCAAATAAAATCAATCTCTCGATTCAAATAATTATTGTGCGAAGCACTAACACATTATAATTCATAAGTACCTTCTGGTTACATTAACATTTAATAAAGATATTACAAATATGTACCAGTAAGTGAGTAAGTGGTGTAAATTGCTCTAAGAAGTTTCGTTATGTCTCACGACTCGACTAGACTTAAACAAGTCACTGACAAAGTCCTCAAATAAACAAACTTCTTGACCGACTGGCAACCCGAACAGTCTGCTTGAACAACAAAGAATGCTAAGCCCAATAGCAATGCAATAAGCGACTGCGACACAGAATCAGGAACAAGCAGTAATATAATACACTAAGTAGGGACCATCAGCAGATCCTCCACAACAGTTACAAAACTCCCATACTACTGAATCTAAGTTCAGCATAAGAAATTCCCCGACTCTGATAATACACAGAAACCAGTACAAGTTAAATGAGAAGTTGTAGCGCAGGACCTGAGATACTCAGAGTGTCTATGAGACACACAACCTCAGTACAACGTCGAAAATCACTAAGTCTATACAAAGTTCTGTGAACAGAGTTCTACAGAACTAACAAGAATAATGAGACAGACAATCTGTCCAACCACCAAGCGAGTCTAGAGCAGACTGAATACTTCACGAGAGGTGAGGGCACCCCTCCCTCGATCACGTGATAGCCCCGTGGACAGCACAGCTCAGAAGCCGCAGTATAACGAGCGACAAGCGATAATTACAGTAGTTTGACAATCAAGACTTGAACTGAGCACTATTATGTACATCCTAACAACATAAGTCAAATAACAATATAACAGTCCAAATAATAATATAAAGTCATACATTTACGATTTAGCTATTATCGCAAATATAAGCAATATAAAAATTAAATGAAAAGGTAATATACATTATATATACATAATAATCATTGTAACCCATTCAGGGTTGCAACAGTTATTTTTTCGTTGGGGGGGGAGGCGCCCTGCCATCCTGGGAAACGGCCGATGTGTTAATAAAAAAACTGCAATTTAAATTTCCATCTTTTGTATATCTACTGCAACTTTTCTCAGAGATAATTTTAATTTATGATGCATTTCTTTAGTTACTGTAATTTTTGTTTTATCTGATGATATTTTCATAAATAATACAATTTCCCCTTTAATTCAAGAATATTTTTCCTCTTGCATGTGAGAAATTATTCATCAGTAATTTGACTATTAAACTCACTTATAATTATTCTCTTTTGATAAATTGATCTAAGTTGCAGATGATATTTATTTTTATTTTTATTATTATAATACAAAAGAAGCGCTAAATTTATTTTTATTACTTTTCAGCCTTATTCATCAAATGATTTTTTTTTCTATTCTCGAAACTCATTTTCTTGTACATAATTATATTATATTCGGAACAAGCTATCCAACATATAGTCTCTATAGTTTTGTCCTCTTATTCATACTTCTTCAGTTATAGTTTTCTAATCTACATTTTCGATTGTATCTAACATTTACACCTTTAATTTAATTTCAGTTATTTCAGCGTGAATAAATATATTCGCTGTTAGACACTGATAATCCAACTGTTACAGTTACGTTCTTCAGTTTTATGACATAGTTCTTCCCTTCTTTCTTTCTTCTCTTCCCCTCCCCTCTGCCTTCTCTGCTACTCTCTCTTCACCATTGTTTTCACTTTCTTCAACGTTCACCCTCGATGTCTGTGCCCTTTCATCTCTTCCTCCAAATTTCCTCAAAATTGTTCATGAATTATAAGTTACTTTACAATCTTCTTATAATCAACAAGGACTCCTGCAGCACTTACTCTCACACACTTGCCAGTTTTGTTTGCTGTGTTTTCATATAGCCTTGTTATACTAGTAGTATATTGCATCATGGTTACCTGTGTAATATCATATGGCTTTATTAATACAGTAATATATTGGGGTCACAGTTACAAAAAAACTGTGTAAAACCGCTGAGAGACAATTGTAGTGTTTTATTGCGATTCCCAAAAATGTATGTTCTGTGCCCTCTTTAATAATGCCAGTATATTTTGTCAACGACTCTACAATAACAATTAATGAAGAAGCTAATGTACAGGAAATAACGCTCGTGGTGTTGTCAGATGCGGTGTGGTGCTGGATGCTAGCAGTGATGCTGGTGTTGGTGAGCGTGAAAGAGATGGACTCCCCAACATTCTCTCCTAGCACCTTTTGGCACCATAAGCCACAAGAACTCTTCATGAGCATCGCCGAGGCCTTGGCGGAAAGGAATCATACGGTTAGTTAATCAACTGTTTACACACATACACACACACACACACACACACACACATGAACGACATGATGGAAGTTAGACTCAGAAGTGTCCCTGTTCGCAGATGATGTAAAGTTAATGAGGAAAATTAAATCAGATGAGGATCAGGCAGGACTATAAAGAGACCTAGACAGACTGGAAACCTGGTCTAGCAACTGGCTTCTCGAATTTAGCCCCGCCAAATGCAAAGTCATGAAGATCAGGGAAGGGCACAGAAGACCGCAGACGGAGTATAGGCTAGGTGGCCAAAGACTGCAAACCTCGCTCAGGGAGAAAGCTCTTGGGGTGAGTATAACACCGAGCATGTCTCTGGAAGCACACATCAACCAGATAACTGCTGCAGTATATAGGGCGCCTGGAAACCTGAGAACAGCGTTCCGATACCTTAGTAAGAATCGTTCAAGACACTGTACACCGTGTACGTCAGGCCCATACTGAAGTATGCAGCACCTGTTTGGAACCCGCACTTGATCAAGCACGTCAAGAAATTAGAGAAAGTGCAAAGGCTTGCGAGAAGGTTAGTTCCAGAGCTAAGGGGAATGTCCTGTGAAGAAAGGTTAAGGGAAATCGGGCCTGACGACACTGGTGACAGGAGGGGCAGGGGGGACTGAAACGACATATAAAATTATAGATGTGAAAAGGTATGTTTACATGGATTAAAGATTGAGTGGTTGTTAGAACATGTCGCAGTAGTTGGTAGTGAGATGATTAGTTGTTGTGAGTATAATATTAATTTATATTGTGGATACAAGGAGATGGGTATGGAAGAGGAATTTTATTAGAAATTTTTAGTAATGTAGGGAGGATTGTGCATTACATTTTAAGATTCATTAAAGAAGGGGAAAAATTTGTATCGAAAGAGGAAAAAATGTGAATAAATTCCGTGGTGATGAGGGTTGTGCGGTTAGTATTGTTGTTGAGCTAGAGATATCGACAAAAGATGTTATAAGTGGGTTGTTGCGCTGGGTTTTTTTTGTTTGGGTTGTGGGGGGTTGTGGGTTGTGGGTTGTTGTGGGTTGTGGGTTGTTGTTTTTCGAACTTAGAGATACCGAAAAGATGTTATAAGTGGGTTGTTGTTGTGGCGTGTTGTGGGTTGTGGGTGTTGTGGGTTGGGGATTGTTGTGGGTTTTCGTGGGTATTGTAGTCGACTTAGAAATACCAAAAAGATGTGTTTAAGTTGGGTTTGTTGTTGGTGGGCTGTTGTGGGATTTGTGAGGTGTTGTGGGTGTTTGTTGTGAACCTAGAGATGGATGAATAAGTGGTTATAAGTTGTGGGTTGTTGTTGCTGGGTGTTGGTGGGGTGTGGGTGATGTGGGTTGAGGGTGTTTGTTGGATGTGGGTGTTGTGGGTTGTGGTGTTGTTGTCGAACTAGAGATACCGTGTTGTGTGTGTTTGGTTTGTGCTTCATGTTTTTTGCGCTCATGTTATATCTTAGTTGAGGTGAGTGTACTCGTTAGAAATTGGGTAATCGTCTTGGTTATAGTGATTGAGGGATTTGTGTGGAATATGGGTGTTAGCTGTGATGTTGATCTTAGTTTATGGTGTTTTGGTGGTGTTTTGAGTGTATTCAGTGGTGTGTTAGTAGTATTCAGTGGTGTATTTGGGAGTACTCATATGGTTGTTTTGAGGCTATTCAAAGGTGTTTTAGTGTGTTCAAATGATGTTGCATGAGTACTTATGAGAGGTGTTTCTGAGAGTATTCTGTGGTGATTTGGAAGTGTTCGAATGATGTTTTTGGAGTATTCCAAAGGTAATTGATGGTGTTTTTGGTGTTGTTCAAAGTAAAGTGTTTGATTTAGTTTTTGTGATATGTTGTGAAAGTTGGAGTCTGAGGGAGGAGTTTTGGGTAGTGATGTTGTAATATAATGAAATAATATAAGTGTAGTTAAATTAGAGATGTCAAAATCTTATATGGGAGTATTCAAAATTATATTTTGGAAGTGTTTAGGTGTTGTTTGGAAATGTTCAAAGGTTATTTTTTTTGTGGAGTATTCAATGTTTTTTGAGAGTGTTCGAAGTAATCTGGGGGTTGTCCTGTAGTGAGATAAATAAAGGTTGTCGATGAATATTTCTTAAGAGATTTTGAGAAAAGTGTGTGTGTGTGTGTGTGTGGTCATCACGTGACGTCACTGACATAGGGGAAGTCGACAAAGATTCAGCCCGTGTGTGTGAGGTCATCACGTGACGTCATGACCGCCGAGTAAACACAGGTGGGGTGACGTCACACTTTTTAGACCTGTAGAAAGAGAAAAATACCATGCCCCCTAGGAGGAGTTCATTTGAATGCTTACCCCCAGAGGGAGGAATCCAAAAAATTTGATCCAGGAGATGGAGATCATAAGAAAAGAAATTCAAAAAAAAAAAAAAAAATTTGAAAAAATTTGGGATGGGGGTGAAAGTGGGAAGGAGACCCTCAAAAAAGTTGACATCGAGAAAAACTTGATCCGAGGAGATCATAAGAAAATTTGAAACCCATAGGGAGGAATCCAAAAAAAAACTTGATCCAAGGAAGTGGAGGAGAAATATATGGTTTAGAGGGAGTTGGATCCAAGGAAATGGAGTCTTTGTATTATTGATATCGACAAAAACTTGATCCGTGGAGATCATAAGAAAATTTTGAAACCCCATAGGTGGGAACCAAAAAAAACTTGATCCAAGGAAGTGGAGGAGAAATATATGGTTTAGAGGGAGTTGATCCAAAGGAAATGGAGTCTTTGTATTATTGATATCGACAAAACTTGATCCGAGGAGATCATAAGAATTTCGAAACCCCATGGTGGGAATCCAAAAAAAAACTTGATCCAAGGAATGGGGGAGAAATATATGGTTTAGAGGAGTTGATCGAGGAGATGGAGCAGGAATATTTGGGGTGGAAGTGGGGGGTGGGTGGGTGGGGAAAATCTTTGTATTATTGGTATCGAGAAAAACTTGATCCGAGGAATTGGAGCAGGGAATTTGGGATGCAAGTGGGAGTCCATTTTGAATGCTTACCCCCAGAGGGGGGAATCCAAAAAAACTTGATCCGAGGAAGTGGAGTCTTTGTATTATCGAGAAAAACTTGATCCAAGGAGATGGAGCAGGAATATTTGGGGTAGGGGTGGATGGTGGGAGGTGTGTGGGGGGAAAGGTGTTGATCCGAATAATTGGGCAGGAAATTTTTGGGATGGGGTGAAAGTGGGAAGGAGAACCTCAAAAACGTGATCCGAGGAAGTGGAGTCTTTGAATTATTGATATCGAGAAAAACCTAATCCAAAGAGATGGAGCAGAAATTTTGGGATGGAAGTGGGTGGTGGGAGGGGTACCCATAGGGGGAAACCCAAAAAATTTGATCCGAGGAGATGGAGAGCACAAGAAAATGAAATTAAAAAAAAATCGAAAAAATCGGAAAAAAAATCGGGGGTGGGGCGATCTGGACGATGCTGCACAAGGCGGTGCAGAAGGCGCGGGGCGGGCGCGAGGGCGGGCGTGGGGCGGGGCACAGGGCAGGCGCTGGTCGGCGGGCGTGTGGGCGGGCAGGCGCACGGGCGGGGGTGGGGGCGTGGGTGGGGGGCGTGGGTGGGGGGTTGAGGGCGAGTGGTCGAGGGTGTGGTGGTCGAGGGTGAGGGGGTCGAGGTGAGGTCAAGGTCATTAGCATAAAGGTGTAAAAAGGAGTCTGCTCAAGGAGGAGCCATACCGTGGAAGACCGCTGAGAGGAGGAAAAACCGCTGAGAGGTAGGAGCCACTCAGAAAAAAACTTCACTAATATATATAATAATATATAATATATATATATATAATATTTTAATATATATATATATATAATATATATATATATTATATATATATATTTTTATGTCATGCCGAATATTGTAAAACTGGTCAATTAGCAAGAACTCATTTAAAATAAAGCCCTTTCTAAATTTTCTCTTAAACGTTTAAAGATATATTTTTTCATTAATGTTAATGTAAAAATTTATAATTTTGCACTAAAAGAATCTTAGAAAACTTACCTAACCTTGTTATAAGAAGAGTAATTTATTTTAGCCTAATCCAACTAAATATATTTAGATTTGTTTACGAAATTTAATACTAAACAACACAGTGAAATATATATTTTTCTTTTGGTTAAGAATGATTTGGCGAATTATTGCATACACAAATTTTAGCTTGTCCTATAATGGGCAAGATGAGCATTGCCAAGATCGCAAGTTCTGCCTATCGGCACGATATATATATATATATATATATATTATATATAAATATATATATATATATATAATATATATATATAAATATATAAAATATATAAATTAATGTATATTTTATATAAAATGATGGGGTCCACCTCTGGTGTAAATTGTGGGACCCATACTTCGGAGAAGGATAAAAGGCTTCAAGGAAAAAATATTTGGATTTCTTCCTGAATCCGTTGAAAATTCCACTTTCCCTACCACCCCATCTTTTCATAATTTTTTTTTTCCAGTAGAAATATTTTATTAAAAAATAGGGAAAAAAAATTTTTAAGGTCATTGTTGAAATGGGGCATACCCGGGGAAAAAGGTTGGAGTTGTTCCCGTTTTGGGGAAATATCCATCCTCAACCTTTCCAAATTTCCCCCCTTTGAAAAATTTTCCCATGGGGACAAAAAAGCCCCCTGGGATTGTTACCCGGAACCCTTTTTAACTTTAAAATTTGGGGCATTTCTTTCCAAATTCCAGGTTTTGGCCCATGGGAAAACCCCTAATGATACAGCTAAACTAGCTTTTGGGATTCCCTTTACGATGCCCCTTTTCCCCCCCCCTTGGGATTAAAAATGTTCCCAATGATCAATTTTACCCCAAACCCCGCCCCATTGTGGGCAAGGTAAAAATTATGCTTTTGGGCTCAAAGCTGGAAAGGGGGGGGCCCCTCCCTTCTGGGGGATGGGTTGTGGGGGTTTGATAATGTATTCCCCCTGCTTCTCTTCCCGGTTTTAGGAACCAAACCATTTCCCCAATTTTCGGTTTGCTGTCCCCACCAGGTGGGCGGGGGGGCGAAGGAAAAACCCGATTTTTGGGGGTCGGGGGGGTGGGGAGGGCCAAAGGCGGGAGTGGGCACCCAAACAAAAATCCCCGGCAGAGGCCCCACGAGGGCACCCATCCTTTGCCCCGAATATTGAAGGCTTTTTAACCCACAAAAACCCCCCCTGCGATTGTTTGGGTAGGGGCACCCCCAATAAAAATCCCCGGGCCCCTACTTCCATTTGGGCCCCTTTTTGATTTTTGGGTGGGCGGGAAAATTTTTCCCTTTTGGGGTTTGGGGGGGGGGGCCCCTTGGTTTTAAGCAAAAAACTTCCGCTTTTAGTTTTTTGGGTACATAAGACAAAAAAACCCATTTCCAAAAAAATTTAAATTTAAAAATGGGGAAATTTTAAAGAAAAAACTAAAGCAATATATTTTAAATTAGCTTTTAAAGATAATCAGACCTATATATTAGATAACCATAAAGCATATTTTTCCCCTTTATAAAACAACCATTAGTTAAATTCTATAAAAAAATTAAAAATATTAAATAAAAAGAAAAAAATTTTAATTTTCAAACACAAAATAAATTTTTTTTTTTCAAGGAAAATCTTAATTTTTTCGGGGCAATTGGTTCTTTAATTCAAAAAAATTTTCCCCCAAAGCTAGGTTAACCAAATTTTTTTGGGGCCCAAGTTGAACGAGCTTTTTTTCACTTTTTTAAAAACAAAAATGAACTTTTCCCTTCCAGTTAGTAGCGGAAATTTGGAAAAGGGCGAACACATGTAAACTTTAGGAAGGTTTCTGAGATACCTGCATTTCTTAATGTTTCAAAGCAGCTGAGGGCAAACATTTTTCAGGGGGAGCTTTAACTATTCATATACCCAGAAAAATAAAACTATTCTTCAAAAAATTGTCCTGAACATCTGCTGAAAGGTGTTGTTGCTTTTTAAGCAGCTTCCCCAAATTCTGCATCGGGAAAGGGAGAAATTTTGAACAGAAATCCAAACTTGTCTTGGGAATTCGTGTTTCTTTTCTTTTCACCATTTTAAAAATTAAATAAATTTTATTCTTTTTCGTTTATAGCAAAAAATTTATTGTCTCCTTTTTTTGCCCTTTCCCTTGCCGCTTAAAACCCGTTTCTTTCCTTCCCCAAAAACCCCTTTCTTTTTTCAACTTAAAATTTTTTCACATTCAAAGCTTCAAATTAAAATACCCTCAAAAGCCAAGTACCCAAATCATTTCAATTTTCAATTCTTGTTTTGTTTCCTTTCCGGTATCAGTCCCAAAGCACACAGAGTAAGGCCAAAAAAACCCCAAAATTTTTTTTAAGCTGGCGGGGCTTCGCTTCTTGAAATTTGCTGTCGGTCTTCACCTCTGCTTTTTGGGATCAAAGCAAACGTATTTCAGCAAGCTGTCTTTCAAAGCATGTGTGCATCATGCTGCCTACCCCCTTTTTGTTGATAATATTTTATGACATCTCCCTGAATGGGACTTGATAACCCACTATGCTTTGGGGAAAAAAATTAAAGAGGCTGAAAAGTCCAAAAAAAAAACGCAGCACACAACACCCCACACAGACCCAACAAGATTAAGGAAGTGCGGGCAGGGGAAAATCACAAAATGGGACGGGCTTGCAACCATTATATTTACCCGACTGACTTCATGTCGGCCTGGGCCCCGGCAACCATAAAGAGGACATGTTCAAAGCGAGTACCAGTACTACACCATTTTTTCCCTTTTCCCCATCCTGAAAGAGGAATGAATTTTTTTAAAAAACGCTCTACAGGGTTACCACGGAGTCGACAAAACGAAAAAAATGAATGTCATTTACGTTTTGAAATAACTGGGGTTTTAATCTATACTTAGCAAAGTTTTTGCAGTTTCACAGCGCTATGATGTATTTAGGGGCCATCTTTGTCTCATTCAATAATTCATTGGGAAATTTGAAGAAAATGTAAAACAGTGCCCCTTCCTGCATTCCCCCAAACGTGACACGATTTGCTAAAATGGGTCGAATTGTGCTAACATTCATGTCCCTAGGAAAAATTTCCATTTTTTTCCAACCAAAAACCCATTTTCCCCCATGGAAAGCAAATCCCTTAAGCTAAGAATTTTTCAACACAACAATTCTTTCTAGAACTTTTCTCCAAAAATGCGCCCTTTTTCAGTTGTTTTCCAAATGAGAATCCAATAAGCCTTTTCTGGCACGAAATAACTGGCTAAAATGCAATCCTGTGAGTGGTCTGTTTTCATGTTTTCCCCGAAAGCTTGGAATTTTTTCCCGCATTAAAACCCCGTTGAAGGATTTTCTTTTTTAGAAAATAGCTTACATGTGAACAGACACTTTTCCGAGCTTTCAGAGTAACCCCAAACCATGAAACTTTTCACAATTTTTTTGAATTTGCAAAACTTCCTAAAAACATAGTGACAAAAAAAACGACGACTTCCACATCTAAATCTTGCTGATTTTCCCAAAGTCAATGTTCAAGTTTGACGAAATTTTTTGCAGAAACATTACGTAGAGAATCTGGGATTAATTTGGGGCCAAAGAGGGAGATCTTTTAAGACAAATCCTGGGATAAATGTCCGTTTTGACCTGGAGGAGACACAAAAAAATAATGCTGGCTGAGAAAAATGGGGGGAGGGCTTCCGTATGACTACTATCTGCAGATTCAACGTACTGGGAACTCAAAACTGTTTTGTTGAGCATGTCTGTGATCTTTCTGCAGCTTTTTACATCTTTCTTTTTTTGTTCTCTTCTTGAATTTTCCCTTTTTTTCTTTTCTGTGACTCACTCGCATAAGAAAGCCAACACACTTTCACGAATGCCATAAAGGATGTTCACTTTCTTTAATCATGCAAATCAAATTTTTTTATTATCAATTATTATTAATTTTTTTAAATTTTTATTTTTTTTTTTCTTCCCAATTGGGGGATAGGCCCCTTTTAGCCCCCTTTTCCCCTGGCTGTGCATCAAAAAAATTTAAAAAGTTTTCCGAAAAAGGGGCAATACAGAACTTTTTACCATAGATTAGGGTTTTGATTTGGGGTACGAATATTTTTCTAATTCATCCTCCTTGATCTCCAAATTTTCTTAAACAGAAATATACTGAGTCCTAACAAGCACAATGGTATTTAATTTTCCATTTTTATAAAAAACAATCATTATGTTTTTGCATGAATTGGTCAACCCCCAAGAAAGGACATGAAATAGAGAAATGCAGGGACAAATTTTTTTTTCACCCAACCAAAAGATTTTCGATTGGGTTAGTTTTCTGGGGAAAAGTAGTAAATTAATTGTTCTACACCTTCCCGCCCAAATTGAAACTAAGCATTTGCGACGAAGTGATGTAGAACTCAACAATTTAGACGTTATTAAAAGAGAAGATTAAAGACAGGGCAAAGGGGTTTTAAAACCTACAAACGGAAGTCATTTTGCGTTTTTTTTGGTTTTTTTTTTATAGTTTTTTTAAAACCCAAAAAGCGTCTTTACTGGTCCATGCGCTTTATGGTTAATAACCCTATCAGGACCCCCCTTAACATTTAGAAGGGGAAAAAAAACATTTATCCATACCATCAAGTCTACAACAAACTTTAGTTAATTTGTCACGTACAAGTCTAATAACGTGTAATTACACAAAAATTGGGGAGGAAACTCCCCTACCACCCATTCGGAAAAAACCCGCGTTCATGTAAACAAAGGCGTGTTTGAGTGTTGCCACTATGGAGGTTTATTTTATTTTTATTTTATTTTATTCTTATTTATTTTGGGGGAAATTTTTAAAAAACAATTTTACCTCCAAACCCTTGAACTTTTAGGTAGGGGCCCTTTGCACTTTCACCCTGTTGCATCTTTGGGTAGCCCCGAACCCCTTGGACCGCGGGGCCCCCCAAAAGCGCGGGCCCAGGGAAACGCCTAGTTTTCCTATGGGGGTAACCGGCCCTGGTTGTTGGGGGGGGCAGGTCTGGTTTCAAGCCCGTTAGATTAAACCCAGATCATGGCTCCGTCAATGAACTTTTGGTTTGGGCTCCAATCTTTTCCCTAAAGTTCAGGGAGATCGCTGCTACAAACCCTCTGGATCAATCATAAGGGCAGAAAAGCGGGAGCGCAATCTGTGATGACTTGCGACACCAATGCCTCCAGTCACTGGAATTTTACTTAGTTCCACGCCCCTTCTAGAGTAAGGGTTAAATACTTTCGAAAAAACTGCCTCAGGATACTGCATATTTCTGCATAAAGGGTTTTCATATAAG
>NC_069409.1:3756646-3890924 GCF_026875155.1 Cherax quadricarinatus
GCCCCCTCTGCTGTTTTCAGGCGAGCACCCTTGTCAGTTATCTGGCTGCAGTGATGTGAAGTGGTGCTGTCGCACTGCTGCTGACAACATAGGGGCACTGTGGTTGTCAAATGGCGGTTAGTCTGAGACGCCGGATAAATACTGCTGGCATTGAGCTACTTCAAGGAATGATAACGCCTAGTTCTGCGCAAGTCTTATTGCCAAAGATCATCTGGGAGACGTATGGCATACAAGATGGTGACTTGTATGGAGTAGCATTAAATGGAGGCAAAATAATTTTTGTCAAACTGCTCACGGCAACGGTCTATGAATCGTTGGTCTCCCGGTTTCAGGACGTGAGTTTTAACGTCACACCAGCTGTCAGTGTGAGAATGATAGATGTTTCACGGCATTATACGTGGATTAAGTTATGCAACGTTCCCTTTGAGGCGGACGAGGCAGATATCAGGAAAGTTTTTGAGACGTATGGAATGGTGCATTATGCTCAGCATGGTATGTGGGTGGCAGGCGCCTGTGCAAGTCTGACAGAGGGTATTTCAACCTCAGAATGACTTTGAGGCACCCAATACCGTCCTATGTTTATCTACATGAATTCAGGACGCAGGTAATGCTTATGTATCCTGGGCAACGACGTACGTGCCCCCTATGTGGTGAGCATGATCACTTAGCAGCAACTTGTGACAAGCAGAGACGTGTGCCGGGACCTGTGGTGGACGTTGCATCCCCTGCTTTAAAGGTGGCAGGTGAGGAACAAACATCGGGTGGTGGGCATGGTGTCTCGTGGAGTGAGATAGTGGATCAGGCACATAGGACTGGTGGTGAGATGGAGTCCCTCCCCCAGCTGCCTGACCCGGTGTCACCTCCTGTGGATAAGGAGGAGCAGCACTTACAGGAGCAGGTTCTTGAGACTGAAGAGGAATTGGTCTAGGTTTTGAAGACTTTGTCACCGCCTGAGGGGGACTTTACATCTGAGCGAGGTGTCATTGGAGAGTCGTCGCTTCCAGAAAGTCGGGGACGTGATATTTTGGGACGTGATGGTGGTTTGGAGACGACAGTAGAATCCCTAAACCATTCTCAGGTGGAGGTAGAGGTTCATCGAGAGGCAACACCTGACCAAGACATGTGTAATGTGACTGTCACGAGAAAGAGGGGGGCTACATCAGATTCTGATGACGTCCTAATGCCTGCACAAAGGCCTGGGAAACAGACTGAGGTGGAGTGTGAAGGTAGTGGTGCAGGTGGTGGTAGCCATGATAGGAGGCACTGGAAGAAGGGGGGGGGGGTAAGAGAGCACTCTGAAGGTGTCAAACATAAAGTCAAGCTCTGGAGTTGTAAATAGTGATGAGAGGAGGCAGGGGTGGAAACTTTAAAAGGCCTTAGGTGTATGACTGTAAACGTTAATGGGTTATGTAGCAGTATGAAGAGAGATTGGTTTCGTAATTTACTGAATAAATCTAGAGTGGATGTTGTGTTCCTGCAGGAGCACAATTTTAAAGAGGGTAGGGTGTTGGAGGTGACAGGATTTAGAGTAGTTACTCTGCCATCTCCCCATCTAAAAGGTGGTGTGGGTATTTTAAAAAGGGGAAAGACGAGCCCGTTTTTTTTTGCAGAAAAGGGAGGGGGGGGGGGGAGGAAGGGTGTTTTGCATGTGGAGGGGTGGTGGATGGGTAAGCGTGTGCTTTTGTGAGTTGTATCGCCGGCAGAAAAAAACATACAGGTAAAAAAATGATTTTGTGAGTGGGGGTTTTGGGGGGGGGGTTTTTTTAAGTGCACTGCCAAGGGGGCTTTAGTTTGGGGGGGGGACTGGAATGTGTAATCGGGGTGGTTTGATGGGGCCCCCAAAAGGGGGGGGGGATATATGCCCTGTGGCTCTTAGGGAATTTTTAAAGGGGAAGTCGGGTTTAAGTGATACCTTTGCGGGGGAGGTGTGGGAGACGGGAATATACGTTTTTTTTAGGAGTGGTTATGGGCGAAAACAATAGGTGTCCCTTTTCCAGGGGGGGGTGGATGTGAAATTTTTCAGTACTGTTGAGGCTGCAATTTTCAGCATAGGGCAGTGGTGGTGGGGGTTGGGGGGGGGATCCCTCGGGGAAATATGTAGAATTTTTGGGAAAATTAAATTTTAAGTGTTTTTAGGAGATGAAAGGGGGTTGGGGGGGTTTTTTCAGTCCTAGGGAGGGAGCATAGTGTGGAAGAACAGGGGGGATGACATCGTGACATGGTGGTTTGGGTTTTTGCAAAGGAAAGGATTAGAAAATTTTATGTGGGGAAAAAGGGAAAAACGTTTTTAATTTTTTTTAAAAATTATGGACTGCTAACTAACTAGAGGATGGTTAAGGGTTGCTATGGTTTGGGGGGGTTTGGGTTGGGGGAAAAATTTTCCTATGGTGAAATATTTAAAAAAAAGGGGAGGTTGGGGGGGTTTCAAAATTTAAAGGTTTTTAAGCTGTAAAAGGGTTTCAGGCCGGGTGGAAGAAATGCTTTTGGGGCGAAAGCCGTCTGCGTGTGTTTTTCGGCTTTAAAAAACAAAAGGAGGGGGTGACGGCTACCCATTTTTTAGAAGGGAACCCGGGGATGGTTGGGAAATTTTAGGCAGGGCACAGGGTACGAACCACGAAGGGGTTTGTGCATTGCGGAGGCTTGGTTTTGAGAAGTACTGGACAAGTGGGGGGATGGGGGGACGAGGGTTTTGACAAGGGTGTTACGTTTGTAACCTGTAATTTAGGAAATAGCGAAAGGAAAAGGGTTTAGGGGGGATTTTTCGGGAGAGGGTATAGAGAATGCGTTTTAAGGGGGGAAAGAGGGAAGGGGGAAAACCTTGGGGATTGACGGTCTCCCGGGGAAATTTTTTTTACAATTTTGGGTGTTTAAACGGGAATTTTATAGTTTAAGTTTTTTTTAAAACGTTGAAGGAAAAAGGGTAATTTTGGGGGGAAGCAGGCTACAGCAGTTGTAGTGTTGGGGCCCCAAGGGGAAGGGGCAGCCCAACCCCCTGGGAGTAAACCCAGCCATATCGCTGATGTGTGCAGACTGTAAGGTTTTTTGAAAAAAATTTTTGGTAAAAGGTTTTTAAAATGTTTGTAGGGGGGGGGTGTCGAAATCTCCCGTTTGGGGTTTCCGGGGAAAGGGCAATGGTTGGGAAAGGCATTGGGGTACTGCGAAGTTTTTTGGAAGCTAAGGGTGGGGGTGGGGGGCGGCTTTGTTGGGTTTTTGATTGGCAGGGAGCATATGATAGAGTTTGGGAAAGGGGGGGCTTTTTCAGGTTATAAATTAGGAAACAGGGGTTTTGGGGGGGAAATAGTCGAGTGGGAAAAAACTTTTAAAAAGGGGGCGAAAAATTTAGGGTAAAAGATTAATTTGGGGGTAATTGGGGGGGGAAATTTTCAATGGTTTGAGGGCCCTTTAAAAGGGTGCCCCATGCCCCAAATTTTTTGTTTTTAGGTTTTTTAGGACCCCCCTTTTTTTTGAAGGGGTTTACCTTTGTTTTTTGTACTCCCCGGGTGGGAAGTGTGGGGGGGAGGGCCTAGCCGGGGTTTTAAATTTGGATATGTTGACGACCCCACGTTCTCTTCGTGAAGGGATGTCTGGGAGTTTTTGGAACGGGGTTTTGTGCAATTTTTTGGGAAGTGCATGGGTTGCGAAAAAAGTGCGAAGTAAAGGTGCAGGGGTTGGGTTTTTGGGGGTGGGGGTGGGGGGGCGGTGTAATGTTGTTAAAGAGTGGGGGTTTTGTTTTAAAGTTTGGGGATTATTTTGGGGATAAAGGGTCGGGGCGGGGGGAGGAAAACTGGGATAGGTTATTGGAAAGGATCGGGGGCGTCTAGGTGTTTTGGACCCAAACCCCTAACTCTTGTACGTGAGTGATATCGTCAACATTTTATTGTATAGAAAGGTTTTGGCTTTTGTTGCAGCTGGCCCAAATTTACAGGGAGGCAATTGCGGGGATCCTAAGAAGGTGCAAAAATTTTTTGGGGGGTTCCGTTGTGTTTGGTTAAGGGAGAATTAATGTTACCTTAAGTCGGGGTTGGGTTGGGGTTGTGGATTTGAAAAAAGGGGGCTAAATGTTGTTTCAAAAAGGGGAAGTGTTGCTGAGGGTGTGAACGCTGGGCTTTAGGAAGGAACACGAAAGGCGGGGTATGGGTATCGGGGAAAAGGAGTTGGGGGAATGTGAAATCTTTTTTGGGGGCCGTGATTTTGGTTAAAGGGAATACGAAAGGTTTTGTAAAGTGTTTTGTGAGGTTGCTTGTAGGTAGGTGCATTGCCCCATTTGGGGGCTTGTTCCCCTGTATGATGGAAGAGTTTTTGGTTTTAGTTTTTAGTAGATGAATTTAAACCCTGGGGCCGGGGTGAAGTGATGTTTTTTTCTCATGGATCCTTCCCCTTTGGAGCGAGCTACGAAAAGACGGTTTTTTGAGGGTGGGGGGTGGGTATTGTGGAGGGGGCGAGATTGGTTCCCTGTGTTTTCTTTTGTGAAGGGTTAGAGGAGGTCGGTGCTGGTTAAGTAGGTTGGGAAGAGGGTGGGGGGCCGTGGGGTGCGGTTTGCGTGCTTTAAGTCTAGATTGGGTGGGTTAGGGAGGTCATAAAAGCTCAGATTATATCAGGGAGATTATATTATATTAGTGGGGGTTTGGGGGGAGAGGGGATAGTGAAGAGCGAAGGGGAAAGGGTTTTTGCGGAACTTCTATCGTACGATGTGTCACAACAAAATTTGTATGGGGGGGGAAGGTGGGTAGGTTTTCTCAGAGGGGATAGAAAGCTAACATTAGGAATTTGTAAAACGTGAAGAAATGAGTGGTGAAAGGGGTTTTTATAGGTTCAAAGGGAAAATCAGGGGGGCAAGCGGGTCCCCTTCCCGGGGGGGGCGGAAGTGTTGTGAAGTGGGTTTTTGGTTTTTAGTTTCCTGGGTTTTCTTCGCATAACGTCATCCCCCGTGGTTATTTGCCAAGTGTGGGTTTAGGCTCAAGGTCTCTTATGTTTGGGATAACATATTTAGGAATTAGGTAAATATCATAGGGTTTTTTTTTTATGTATTATTTTTTTTGTGTATCAGTCTTGAAAAAAAAAAAAAAACCCTTTAATTTAAACAGCGATCTAATGCCACGCAGGCGAGACAGCCACAATTTGTATGTACCCTTAAAAATCCCATACGCAACAAGTTTATACACTTTCGCATGTTACATTATCCCAACACTCTCACGCACATTCTTTGCAACTGTCAACCCCAAGGAGGCGACCCCGTTTCTTCCCCTGACATCACCATCCTACAGAAGCATTTACCATCCCTAAACCCTGCCCCTCCCACCTGATTTACAAATCTAATAAAACCTCTAATGTAAGTTCTCTATATCCCTCTGAGAAAGCCTGCTCCCACCTTCTCCCATAAATTCCCCCTGTTACGGCGCAACGTTTTATAAAACGTAACTGCTAAAACCCGCCTCTTCACCTCACTAACCCCTTTCCCCCTCATTCCCCACGATATGTATATATAATCTACCATAATGTACCCCACAGCCCTAATGATACTCTAATCCAATCCCCCCACGTCAAGACTCTAAGCTCTCAGAACAGAAATCCCTTTACCCCCAATCTTACAGAGTACCCTACTCAACCAACCCCTGACGCTACCCATCCACTCACAAAAATGTACAACATAAAACGCCGACTCCTCACCTTCACATATTCCACACCCCCCCTCAACCACACGTCTATCCCTCAGAACCACACCCGACAGCAAAATCCCATGCAGAAACCGATACATTACGTCATGTGCTCGTGGTTGTAACCTCATCCTACTTAACCTATTCCATATACTTCCCCATGTATACATGGGGAAAATTCCCTCTACAGGCACCACAACCCTCCCCACCAACATCGACACATCGCACCTATTTTGGCCTTCCCCAGATCTTGAGCCCACACTATAGCCCTCAAAACAGTTTTGCACTCCCGCAACTCCACTCCCGAATACATTCGTTTCAATCTTTCATGGATCCTGACTAGATCCCACCACCCACATCTTCCCTCGCCACCTCCCTTTTAATAAAGACACATTTGACCCTCCTCTTTAAGTCCAGTAAACCCAACATCCCCTGCTGCACAGGTAACATTACCATGTCCCTTTTAAGCCAATCACATCCCGAGCCCCACAAAAATTTAAAAACCCTCCTAAGTATGTCTGCTATCGCCGTCAGTGTTAATGGGAACACGGCCACCATGTGCCATACCTTACAATACAATAAGACATTAATGACAATGGCATGCTGTACAAGGGTCAAATGATAAGGCCTCAATGCACCCAATCACCCCTGAATCCTATCCACCAACCTAATCGAGTTTTCCCTGCGCGCTACATCCAGATCGTCTGCATAGATGAGACCACAGATTTTTAACAAATTCACCCACCTCCCCACCACTGAACTACCCCACTCAACCCTCCCAGCCCAAGCTCCTAACCCCATGACCATGGACTTTTCTGAATTCACTCTCATACCAGTTGCATCCGAGAACAATTGTACTACCCCATCCAAGGTATCCATTGACATCCCCTTCCTAACCAGAACAGTAGTGTCATCAACATACCCTATCAAGACTGGCCAATCCTCCCAACTCTACTCCCTTCACCCCCCTATTGCACACACACTTCTCCATCCTATAAAAGGGGTCCTGTATGCATGCAAGTAAAAGTTGTGGCATAGGGCACTCCTGTCGAAGTCCTCTTTCCATTACAATCTTCCCACCCACTCTCCCATTAATCTGTACTCTCGCCATTGCACCACGATACAAAGCATCTACCCATCCCACTATTTCTTCCCCAAACCCCTGTCCCCTGAGGATGGCTCTCAATGCCTCTCATTCCACTCTGTCATATGCGCCCTGCCAGTCTAAAGCCACCAACCCCCCTCCCCCCTTTTGCTTCCACGAAATCCCTTAGGAACCCATGTCCCTCCACCATAGACCTCCCTGGCAACCCAAACTGAGTTCTCGATACTACTCTATCCACTACGCATTTAAACCGATTTCCCAAAATTTTGGCAAACAGCTTATAATCTGTGCATAACAATGATATTGCCCAGTAGTCCCTAAGTGTATGTTGCCCCTTACCCTTCGGTACCAATACTACTACAGCTGTTGCTTGCTTCTCTCCCAACTCTCCCCTCTCCTTCATTAAATTCAATAACCTAGCCAAAAAAAAAACCCTCATTAGCTCCCAATGCTGTAGATAAAACTCTGCCGGGAGTCCATCGATTTCCGGAGCTTTACCCTTATGCATTTCACTTTAAAGCCTTCCATGTTTCTCCCTCAGTTATTTCCCCTCCCAATGCTTTCCTATCACTGTTTCCCAACAGACATATCACATTCTCACACACCTGCTTTAAAACCCCAGCTCCTACCCCATCCCTTTGCCAATACTTTCCATACCACTCGTCCACAAACACTAACATTCCGTCTGTGGTGTGTATAACCTGACCCACCCTATACCCACCTACCGACTCATGAACCTCCAACTATGGAATAGCTGTTGCCTGCTGCCGTTGCTTTTGCCTACGCAATACACACGATGAAGGCTTATCGCCCCATAACACCTCTTCCACCTGTCATTACCCTCACCGCTTGGAGCCTCTCATCTTGGAGCTCGTGCAGCCTCCCCTTAAGTGCCAATATGTCATCCATAGGATAAATACCCACCACTGCCCCTCGCGCATAAAAACCCCGTAACCTGTCCTCCAAATAGTTGGCCAGCCCATATTTAAAGAATTAATTCGTTTCCCTTCTCTCACGTAATATTGCCTAATTCGTTCTTTAGCCACACCATCCCACCATGTTACCACATCCTCCAACCCATGTACCTCTACACTTAACCCCTCCCACAGTGTTGTAAATCCCTCCAACCCCTCCTCATCTCCTAACACACTCGTATTTAGCTTCCAATAACCCCTAGAGATACCCACCAGTGACTCCCATCCCACCTCTGCCATGACCGCCCTATGATCCGAATAAGCTACCTCTATTGTGTGGAAAAACTTTACCAAAACCCCTTGAGAAATGTACAACCTATCTAACCTAGCCGCATAACCCCTCCTCACGAAAGTGTGGTCTACCTCCCACATTCCCCCTACAACTGCATCCCTCAAATGAATATCCCTCAAGAGGTCTCGTAAGGCTGCCGACATGTGCCCCGCCCCTTTTGGTTCCACATCAGCCCTCCTGATAACACAGTTCCAGTCCCCACAAACGATGGCCATTGCAGGTAAACCACGTAAAAAGAAAACTAGGTCATCACATACAAATTCCTGCTTTACTTTCACATCGTTCTCAGCAGGTGCATACACACTAACAAAGGTTACCCTCTGCCCCATCCACCACCCATCCACACGCAACACCCTCCCCCCCTCCCTCCTCACTTCTTATCAACACAAACGGGCTCTCCTCCCTGACCAATATACCCACACCACCTTTCAAATGTGCAGATGGCAGAGTCATGACCTGAAACCCAGCCACCTCCAGCTCTCTCCCTCCTTGAAATTGTGTTCTTGCAGGAGCACTACATCCACTCTATATTTGCACAGAAGCATTCGAAACCATTCCCTCTTCACACTATTACACAGTCCATTTTCGTTCACAGTCATACACCTAAGGCCTCTTTATATTTTCCAACCCTTCCTCCTCTCTTCATTCATCCCAGGGCCTCCTGCCCCAGAGCCAGTACAGGGCTTCACAACATCAACTCCCCCCCTTTCTTGCGATGCCTCTTATCATGACTACCTCAATCTACAAGATTGATGGACTGTACTTAACTCTGTGAAGAAGTGTCTTGTGTGCTCCCCGTGGACTGAACCAAGATGCCCTCCATCGAGCAACTTTACCAGCAACTTAAGGAAGAATTGAGGGTAGCAAAGATGGAAATATGGCGATTGACCGAGGAAAACAAGAGGATTCGTAGTAGTCCTCCTGTTTCGAGTCCTCAGGTCAAGAAGGGATCGTGGTCGGTGGCTGGACAGCAGGGGACGACGAAGTTGACGATCAAGAAGACGAATGGAAAGCCAGAAACGATGAAGAAGAAAGAGACTGCTGTGGAAACTCGTGTGGAAACCTCCAACGCATTCTCGGTGCTATCCGACGAATGTCAGTCGACTACTGGGATCGTCACGACGAACGACAACAAGGAAGGTAAGAATATTGTTGTTGTTGGGGATAGCAAGGTTAGATACATGGATAGGGCATTCTGCTTGAAGGACAGGAGTAGGAGACAAAGGGTTTGCTTTCCTGGGGCTGGGATGGAGGACATTGTTAGCCGGCTTGACAACATCATGAACGGTAATGGGATCAATCCTATTATTTGCCTCAATGCTGGAGGCAATGATGTAGGCAAGCGTAGAAGTGAGGATTTAGTTAGAAAGTTCAGGACAGCTATAGACATAATTAGGAAGAAGGGGGGGCGCCCTGTTATATGTGGCATTTTGCCAAGAAGAGGTGTTGGTAATGAATGGTTGTCCAGAGCAATTGGTATTAATTGTTGGCTGGATAAGCACTGTAAGGATAATGCAGTACCATTCATTGACAACTGGGACAACTTCTATGGCCGAAATGACATGTATGCCAAGGATGGGGTTCACTTATCCAGAGCAGGTGTGGGTTTTCTTGCTAACTCAGTTGAGGGGGTTGTTAGGACTTTAAACTAGGATTAGTTAGAGGTATGGGTTTAGAAATGATAAATAATGAATATGGATATGTTGACTTATGCTCTGATATTAAGAATCTTAATAGTAACTGTCATGGAGTAACTCTGGGTAATGATAATTTCAGAAATTGTGTAAAAACAAAGATCAATAGGAAAAATGTGCAGAAGAAAAAACATATGATGGTATTTTATGCTAACAGTCGAAGTGCAAGAAATAAAATTAATGAACTACGTTTGTGTTGTATGTGCTGGAACTTTGATATCATTGCATTAACTGAAACGTGGTATGATTTAAAGAGTCGGGATATGACTGCTGAGTGTAATATTCAAGGATTTAAGTTGTTCAATGTGGATACACGTAATGGGAAGGGGGGAGGAGTTGCATTGTATGATCGAGAAAATATTAATTGTTGCATAAAAAGAGGTATAAAAATAGATGGAGCAGTAACAGAGTCTGTTTGGGTAGAGTTCGTGGAGGGTCAAGAAAAACTAATTCTAGGTGTAATATACCGACCTCAAGGCTTGGATCACGATAGAGGGAGACTTCTTTGGGACGAAATTGTTAGGGCTTCTGAACACAGTAACATAGTCATAGTAGGGGACTTTAACTTTAGTCAAATTGACTGGAATTCTTTGACAGGTAATCTAGAGTCCAGTGACTTTATGGAAACAGTTCAGGACTGTTTTCTGAAACAGAGCGTAACTGAGCCTACAAGGGGTAATAATTTGCTAGACCTAGTCTTGTCAAATAAGGAAACACTCGTGAATAATCTGGAGATCACTGAAGAGCTTGGCGCAAGTGATCACAAATCCATCACTTTTAGCATTAATTGGGAATGCAAGAATAATGATAATACAGTAAAAATCCCTAATTTTCGTTCTGCCGATTATAATGGACTTAGGGAACATCTGTCTAATCTTGATTGGGGTTATCTAGCTAATGATTTTATTGACGATAATCATACTTACGAATATGAAGGGATCTGCTTTTATGATTGTTTTCTTAATAATGTACACAGTGCCCAGAGTATATACATTCCCCAGAGAGAAATTAGGTCTAATAATAACGATCTCAAATGGGTTAACAGGAGGCTAAAGCATCTATTAGGGGAGAAAAGGGGAATTTATAGGCGCATCAGAAGAGGAGATGTTAACCTTACTGACCAATATGTTCAGCTTAAAAGAGAAGTAAAAAAGGCGATTAGAAAGGCTAAACGTGACTATGAAATTAGAGTTGCTAATGAATCAAAGAATAATCCAAAGGGGTTCTTTCAAGTGTATAGGACGAAGGTGAAGGAAAAAGTAGGACCTCTGAAAACTGGGAATGGACAGCTGATGGATAATGAACTGGAAATGTGTTCCTTATTTAATGACTATTTTTTGTCAATTTTTACACAGGAAGATGTAAATGAGATTCCAGTAATTAACAATTATTTAGTTCCCGATGAATTTAAGTTAACTAATATTACTGTCACGAGGGACATGGTTATTAAACAGATGGACAAACTGAAACAAAATAAGTCCCCGGGACCCGATGAGTTGTTTTCCAGGGTACTTAAGGAATGCAAGATGGAGCTTAGTCAGCCATTAACGAGTGTATTCAATGCGTCCATCCTTACCGGTGTTGTGCCAGAGTTGTGGAAGATGGCTAATGTGGTTCCTATATTCAAATCAGGAGATAAGTCCACTCCTTCAAATTACCGTCCAATAAGCCTGACATCTATAGTGGGCAAGTTATTAGAATCAATTATAGCTGACATTATCAGAAGTAACCTTGAAGAGCATAACTTGATAAATGAATCTCAGCATGGATTCACGAGAGGTCGTTCCTGCCTGACAAACTTACTGACGTTCTTCAATAGAACATTTGAGGCAGTTGACAGTGATAAGGAATATGATATTGTTTATTTGGATTTTAGTAAAGCTTTCGATAGAGTACCTCACAATAGACTCTTAAGAAAAGTGGCAGCTCATGGTATAGGAGGTAAAGTTCTAGCATGGACTGAGGCATGGCTTACCAATAGAAAGCAGAGAGTTACCATTAATGGAGTGAAATCTGAATGGGGATTAGTCACTAGTGGCGTTCCACAAGGATCAGTTTTAGGCCCTCTCTTGTTCATAATTTA
Organism: Cherax quadricarinatus; assembly: GCF_026875155.1. Taxonomy (NCBI): domain Eukaryota; kingdom Metazoa; phylum Arthropoda; class Malacostraca; order Decapoda; family Parastacidae; genus Cherax; species Cherax quadricarinatus. Next base: position 3,768,449 of record NC_069409.1, read on the forward strand.
CATTAATGACCTTGATGAAGGGATTACGAGTGATATGTGTAAATTTGCTGATGATACAAAGATAGGCCGTATAATTCACTCTGAGGAGGATATCAATGAACTCCAGGACGATTTGGACAAATTAATGTCTTGGTCTGAAAAATGGCAGATGAAGTTCAATGTGGATAAGTGTAAGGTACTTACTCTTGGTAATGAAAATAACCCTCGAAGCTATAATCTAGGTGAAGTAGAGCTTGATCATGCAGAATGTGAAAAAGACTTGGGAGTCATGGTAAGCAGAAATCTAAAGCCAAGACAGCAGTGCTTTAGTGTGCGCAACAAGGCCAACAGATTACTTGGATTTATCTCAAGAAGTATAAGTAACAGAAGTCCAAAAGTTATTTTACAGCTCTATACATCACTAGTGAGGCCTCATTTAGATTATGCTGCTCAGTTTTGGTCCCCTTACTACAGGATGGATACAGACTCATTAGAGAACATACAGAGAAGGACTAAAATGATTTACTGTGTAAGGAACCTCCCGTATGAAGATAGACTCAAAGCCTTAAATCTCCACTCTCTGGAGAGGCGTAGAATGAGGGGAGATATCATTGAAGTGTATAAGTGGATGACGGGCATAAACAAGGGAGATATTAATAAGTACTGAGGGTGTCGAACCAGGTAAGAACCAGGAATAATGGATTTAAGTTGGATAAATTTAGATTTAGAAAGGACATAGGTAAGTACTGGTTTTCTAACAGAGTTGTAGATGCGTGGAACAGTCTTCCCAGTGGGGTGATAGAGGCTAGGACCTTGGGTAGCTTTAAGAAGAGACTGGACAATTATATGAGTGGGAAGGGCTGGGTTTGATTGGTGTCAAGGGGTACAGGAGTTATTTCCAGGGAAGCTTTAGGTAGTAGTCGTTTTGATAAGGACCTGCCTCCTGTGGGCCAGTAGGCCTTCTGCAGTGTTCCTCCATTCTTATGTTCTTATGTTCTTCCTTCCTCCCAGACCTCTGCGCCAGTGTCAGAACATCATCTGAGTCTGACGCTGCCGCTCTCTTCCTTGTGATTCCCTCCACTTCCATGTTGTCTTCTGAGGTTCCCTCGCGATGAACCTCAACCTCCACCACGCCCCGTTCCACAGCACACGGCGACTGCTTGGCCCATCATCCTTGCTATGGTTTTTTATCATCACATTCCTCCACAGGCAATGCCGTACCTCTCACCAGCTCTGGAACAACATCATATGCAGGCGGTGTCAATGTCCTCAACACTTCCTGAAGCTCTTCCTCGAGAGCCTGTACCTCCTCCTGCACTTGCTCTTCTGTACTTTTCTACTGCCTAGAAACAGTTCCTGTTATGTCACAGCTTGCCTCACACACGCCAGTCTCCTCTATGGGATCCTCTACCACTTCACTCCACAAGCGCCCAAGCCCTTGCTTCCGCGTGGGGCTCTCAACAACAGCTACCACACTGGTAACTGGTGCTTCAATAATTTGTGTAGGAGCCCTCCTCGGCTTCACACACGCTGCCGCCATATGGTCGTAAACCTCACATAACCTGCATGTACGTCTCTGTCCGGCGTACGAAACCATAACTTGCGTCCTGAACCCCTCCAACACGATGTATGACGGTATGGGATGTCTCAGAGTCATCTTCAGGGAAAAGGTTCCCTCCAAACGACCCATGTAAGCACCAGCCGTCCACTTGCCCTGTTGTGCCAGATGTACAGTCCCATATGCCTCGAAAACACTCCTGATGTCAGCCTCATCTGCCTCAAATGGGATATTATGAATCTTAACCCACGTAAAGTGGCGAGATACGTCTATTAAACGCACCTTCACAGCTGGAGTAGCGTCAAGACTCATGTCTTGAAATCTCGTCACCAAAGACTCGTACACGGATGTGGAATTCAGTTTGACGAAGATTCTGTATGCCCCATTCAGGGCAACACCATACACCTCATCGTCCTGGATACCATACGTCTCCCTAATGATGGTCGGTAGTAACACCTGCGTTGAAGAGGGTGAAATTGCCCCACGAAGCAGCTGTATACCGATGGTATTTACGCGCCTCCTCACACTCAGTGCCATGTTGGTACAAGGTAGCTCGCCTGAAAACAGCATAGGGGTGCAGAGCACAACCGAACTCTACCGTGGTCAGGCAGCGAATATTATTCATGGTTGTATAGTAGTTAGGGAAACCACGGTCAGGCTGACCAGTTTGCTGAACATCTGGTTCCTGGATGATTTCACACAGGTTATGACATGGGGACAGGAAATGGGACTCATCTTGAATCCATCCAGATATGAAATTATCTCAGTCAATCAACAAGTCATTGACGCAATGAGATCCAAACTACCAGGAGCATCAGTCATTGCCCCACAAATAGCGTCTTGCTTGGAGCACTTTTGGGAAGTGATGCCATTGATTCACTTCTCAGTAAGAAATTGGATAAGTTGAGGAGAATGGAACATCGAATAGGCAATCTTGACAACCATGCTGCCATGTACGTTTTCACAAAGTGCTTGAGTCTGCCCAGGTTAACATATTTCCCAAGAAGTGCAGCCACATATAATAACCATGTACTGCATGAAACGACAGTATCTTAAGGCATATTTTTATTTTCGTAAAAATATGCCTCAGGAAGATGGGCAGTGGGACCAAGCTACACTTCCAGTCAGACTGGGAAGCATTGGTGTAAGCAGGGTGTCTCAGATTGCGCTACCTACTTTCCCGTCCTCATGTGTTGCAGCCAGTGGACATGAAGGAGCGATTCCCCCTGAACATATTAGGGACAAAGTTGAAGTCCAGGACCAAAAGTTCGTTGATGGAGCCACACTTTGGGGTAATCTAATGGGCTCCGAGACCAGACCTGCTCCCCCCAACAACAGTCACACTGGGATGGCCCAGTAGTGGAGAATATAGCCTCAACAATGCTTCAGAGTGTGTCGGGCAATAATAGAGCCCTCTTCCTGGCAGTAAGAAGTTGTCAGGCAGGATACTTTCTGTTGGCCATTCCAAACTCCTCCCTTGGCACACGCCGCGATCCACAGACCATCCGCATTGGTGTTGCCCTTCGACTTGCTGCCCCTGATCTCGCCGAACAAAGGTGTATTTGCAGAAGTGAATCGAACAACCGATTCGGGTACCATGATCTTGTGTGCCGCAGATCTGAGGGAAAGATTGCAGGGCATGAAGAGGTTAATAATATCAACAAGAGGAGCCTCGTAACAGCTGGATGCCCAGCAATAAGGGAGCTACCTCAACTATGCAGATTAGATGTTAACCTAAAGCACCCAGATGACATAACCATTCAAGCCTGGAAAGACGGCAAGCAGGTTGTATGGTACTATACTTGTGCATCTACACTGGCTGATACATATCTCCAATACACCAGGGAGGAAGGAAGGGCAGCTGCCAGCTTCAGAGAGTTCCAAAAGTCTAGAAAATACGGTGAACTTGCTCATCCTTATATGTTCGTTTCCATAGGCTCGGAAACCCTTGGCCCATGGAAAAAAGGTGCTTCTAAGTTCCTTAAGGAGGTAGAAAAAAGACTCACCAGGGTAACTAGAGATTCAAGGGGTACTAGCTCTCTGTTTCAGCTACTCAGCGTGGGAGTTTCAGAGAGGTAATGCCTGCTGATACAGGCATTACCTCTGTAGAAATATGCAGTTGAAATGTATCCCTCGAACCTCATGTACTGTATATGCCATCTTTGTACCAGCAATGTATCTTTTAAATATTCTGTACCATATTATATAATAAAATATACATGTTATTTAAAAAATTAAAAGATGGGGTGGTAAGGGATGTGGAACATTCAAATGGCTTCAGGAAGAAATACAAATATTCTTCCTCGAAGGCTCTTTATCCATTTCTAGGAGGCTAGGGGTCCCACAATTTGCACTAGAGGAGACCCCATCCGCATATATATATATATATATATATATATATATATATATATAATATATATATATATATATATATATATATATATATATAATATATATATATATATATATATAATATAATATATATAATAATATATATATTGTCGTGCCGAATATGTAAAACTGGTCAATTAGCAAGAACTCATTTAAAATTAAGTCCTTTCTAAAATTTTCTCTTATACGTTTAAAGATATATTATTTTCATTAATGTTGATGTAAAAATTTATAATTTTGCACCAAAAAGAACTTAGAAAACTTACCTAACCTTATTATAACAAGAACAATTTATTTTAGCCTAACCTAACTAAATATATTTTAGATTTGTTTACAATAATTTAATACTAAACAAACACACACATATATATATTTATTAATATTTATATTATATATATACAATATTATATATATATAATATATTTAAATATATTTTATATATATATATATATATATATATATATATATTTAATATATATATATATATATATATATTATATATATATATATATATATATATATATATATATATATGTAAAATGTACGCTTATACTCTTGTATACTCTTGCCGGCGTGGAGGGAGGGAGCCAGTTTGTGGTGCTCCATACATTCCGTGTGTAAACCAAGAACCAACATGGTTTACACGGGCCAGTTTCGGCAGACATCATCGTGAGTATCCACCGGATATTACAGAGTTGTGGCAATCTTCTGCATCAGACCGTTGCTTCTGTATCAGTGAAAGTGCAGTGTGCAAGTTGGGATTTGGATAGTAGCGGTGGTGAGGGGATCCTGCCAGCGGCAGTGTGGAGGAGGTTTTGTTTACCTCTGTGTCCTGCCGGGGTCGGGGGTTGGGGAGGAAGTGGCCGCTCACGACACCGTCATTGGAAGGTGAACAGAAGAACACCTTGGTTAATAGTGTGAGCATGGTGATTAGTGTGCCAAATGGCGAGGGTTTTTTTCTAAATGGAACAATAAGTGTACAACAATTAGCAAATGTTAGTCAGTGATGTGCATCTTGAGCGAACACACAGGGCCACTCCCTCCGCTTCCCCATCCCTGTGCCCCTCCAATCATCCCAGCCTAGGCCCACTGACTTCCTGACCAAGGGTGTTGCCGTTTAGTGCCCCACCAATTACAAGTTCTGCCACTCCCTGCTCCCCCACCCTCATCCCCCATGCATCCCTGCTGTCCTTCACCCATCACCCCACAGCTGGCGCCATCCCACCCCCACGATATCAACAATGTCACAAGTAGCCATGGTCACAGGAATCTTCACGACAGAGCCAAAGCCGTCGTTCACGAGGCATTTGCCGGGTGTGCTACAGGGAATGTGCACTCATTCCCTCAACTGGCAACATTCGTGCACACAATGGATGTCTAGGATCCAAGAGAGCTCCAAATGAGAACAACCAACAACCCCTCCCAGCAGATAGCACTGACAACTACCGTGACTTCACCTCTACAGAGGACCTCAAATCTGCAATCAAATTAACATCCACCAGGACTCTGACACACATCCCCAAAGCAGCTCGCCCTCAAGCTGCTAGCAAATTTACTGACCTTCTGACAACAGTCAATGATGCTCCTTCAAACAACAGATCCTGGCACAACCTGCTGCTTTTTGGCAATGCCTGTTTTGCTGTCCCACCAAGGAGGGATAAGTCACTAGCAACACATGTTATTAGGGCAATAAATTCATTCCCAAGGGATGACAACCTCGTCCGTCTCCCCCCTAGGGCGACAAACACCCGCTGGGCAAATGTCAACAACAGGACACCCTACGGCTCAAAAATCAGAGCCCAAATTAGCAAAAAAATAGAAGAGGGTAATACTATTGTAGCTCTCAGGCTTATAACCAGTGAGGATAACATTGCTCTAAATGACGTCAGCACTGCGCAAGCTCTGAAGGACAAACATCCACCCAGGGCTCCTGGTACCAACATTGACCTCCTTGACATTGCAGCAGGCGAAGAACATCTAACCTTACAGCACGCTGATGTGTATAAAGCTGCTATGTCATTTCCACAGGGCTCAGCAGGTTTCACCGGCGCCTAGTCGCCAAGGCTGCAGTAAGAAGGGTGAGTCAAGAGGCTGCTGCAATGCTGAAACCAACTCAGCTCGGTTTCGGCGTTCAACAGGGCTGTAAAACAACCGCCCATGCAGCACGAGTATATATCAAAAACATGTCCGATGAAAAAGCCTTGGTCAAATTGGACTGTGCCAACACTTTCAACTCAGTCAGAAGGGATGCTGCTCTCCAAGCAGTTTATAGAAACTTCCCTTCCCTTTATCCCTTCATAGAATCGTGTTATAGTGTGCCTTCCAAACTATTGTTTGGGGACCATGAAATTAACTCATGTGAGGGCGTGTAACAGGGGGACCCTCTCGCCCCCTTTCTATTCTGTTTGGTCATCAAGGAAGCCACAGAAGCACTCTCCAGCGAGCTTAATATCTGGTTCCTGGATGATGGTACCCTAGCTGGCACAACAGAATCTCTCCTAGAGGACATCAGCAAAATTAAAGACATGGGAGAAAGCCTGGGCCTTTTTCTAAACCCAACCAAATGTGAAATAGTTTCTACCAATCGACAGATGATTCAGAATATTAGCGCCATTTTACCAGGAGCATGAGCCATTGATCCAGCCAATAGCACTCTCCTTGGTGCTCTTCTTGGGTCCAATTCCATCTATCTGATCCTAGAAAAAAAGTCTCAGACCTCCAGACGATGGAAAGCAGAATGAAAAACATTGGTACACACGGTGCCTTCTACCTACTCACCAGGTGCTTGTCAATCCCAAAACTTACCTACTTTCTGAGAAGCCCCCCAGCCTTCAGCAGTCCAAAACTCAAGGAATATGACTCTCCTTAAAACCATGCTAGAGAGTGTATTGAATCTTTCCCTTGAAGATGGACAGTGGTTGCAAGCCTCACTTCCGGTCAGGCTTGGAGGGCTAGGAGTACGCAGATCCTCCCAGATTGTTCTACCAGCTTTCCTATCCTCTTCCATAGCATCAAACAAGTTCATAAGACAAATTCTTCCTGATACCCTCAGTGACTCAGCAGGAATAGAAGACCCTAGCTATGCCAGTGCCATCACTGAATGGGAGACTCTTGCTGCTCCAGCACCAAACTCTAGTGCATCACTGGCTCACAAACAGTCAAGCTGGGATGGCCCAATCGCTGAAAAGGTGCTTGCCAACATGCTCATGGCTGCAACATCAGAAAGGGAGACTGGCCATCTCCAGGCTGTGAGCACACATCACTCTGGGGACTTCCTCCAAACAGTTCCCATATCGGCAGTGGGAACGTGACCCCGACCCTAAGGCCCTCCGTATTGCAGTGGCTCTGCGCCTTGCTGCCCCAATTCACACATAATATGCGTGCATTTTCAGTGAAGCGCAAGCAGACCAATATGGTCTACATGATCTTTGTTCCAAAACCAAGGGCTGGCATGCAAGACAATGAGATCAACGACATCATTAAGAGAACCCTTGCTACAGCTGGATGCCCATCCGAGAGGGAGCCCCGATCACTAGCAGCCAACAATACCCACAACCCAGCAAACCGCCCCGACGGGATCACCATATATCCTTGGAATAATGGCAAGCTCTTAGCATGGGACTATACCTGTGTGTCCACACTGGCTGACACCTATATCCATCACAGAGTGGGGCGACAGGAAGGAGCTGCTGACCACCGGGAGGAGTACAAGATCAGCAAGTACAGGGACATAGGCCAACAGTATTAATTTGTCCCATTGGGATCAGAGACCTTGGGATCATGGAGAAAAAATGCCATACGTTTCCTTAAAGAATTGGGTTCCAGACTCATCGACACCACCACTTTCATGTTCCAGCGCCTCAGCATGGCCATCCAAAGGGGAAATGCTTGCTGCATACTTAGCTCGCGTCTGGCCTCGGAGGAGCTGGAGGAAATTCATGATCTTTATTACATTGTACCATTGTATTCATGTTTATGTTTTTCTGTAATTAATTTTGTAATTAATAAATGTTCAAAAATAATATCAAATATAGGTGGTGGTAGAAGAAAATATTCAAACAGCTTCGGGGAGAACCTTGAGTTTTCCCTGAGGTACGTTTATTGTCTTCTCTGAGGATGAGGGTCCCCAGTCCAGCCATAGAGGTGGTACCTCCCTATATTTTATGAAATAATTATTATTATTATTTTTATTATTATTATTATTATTTTATTATTATTATTAATACATCGGCCGTTTCCCACCAAGGCAGGGTGGCCCGAAAAGAAAAACTTTCATCATTCACCCCATCACTGTACAATTATTACAATCACTGTCTTGCCAGAGGCGTGCTTTCACTACAGTTTAAAACTGCAACATTAATACCCTTCCTTCAGAGTCCAGACACTGTACTTCTTTACCAGGACTCAAGTCCGGCCTACCAGTTTCCCTGAATCCCTTCATAAATGTTACCTTGCTCACATTCCAACAGCACGTCAAGTCCTAAAAACCACTTGTTTCCTTTCCCTCATATCTAACAAACTCATACACGCTTGCTGGAAGTCCAAGACCCTCGCACACAAAACCTCCTTTACCCCCTCCCCTCCAACCTTTCCTAGACCGACCCCTACCCCGCCTTCCCTCCACTACAGATTTATACACTCTCCAAGTCATTCTGTTTTGTTCTACCCTATCTACATGTCTGAACCACCACAATCATCTGGATAATAGTTACGGTAATACCGCATCTCCTAATTTACAAACTATTATCCAGAGGGCTGAGCAGGGGTTATTGAGGTGGTTCGGACATGTAGAGAGGGTGGAAGGAAATATAATGACTTTGAGAGTGTATAAATCTGTAGTGGAGGGAAGGCGAGGTAGAGGTCGGCCTAGGAAAGGTTGTAGGGAGGGGGTAAAGAAAGTTTTGTGTTCGAGGGGCTTGGACTTCCTGCAAGCATACGTAAGTGTGTTAGATAGGAACAAATGGAGACAAATGGTTTTCAGGGCTTGACGAGCTGTTGGAGTGTGAGCAAGGTATCATTTATGAAGGGATTCAGGGAAACCGGCAGGCCGGACTTGAGTCCTGGAGATGGGAAGTACAGTGCCTGCACTCTGAAGGAGGGGTGTTAATGTTGCAGTTTTATAACTGTAGTGTAAGTGCGCCTCTGGCAAGACAGTGATGGAGTGATTGATTAAAGTTATTGTTACAAAAAACGCGATTCTAAAAGCTTAGAGATCTCCAGTGAATACTAGAAAGGACTGCCCTTCTAGCATCCAGCCTGTTACTGGGTTTTCGTAACAAGTAGTCAGTATCCTTTTCCAATTATCCATTATAATTCAGTATGATTCAATAGTGCTTCAGGATTACAACTGGTAGGCTACTAACTAGAGAAATTAAAATTTAATAAATTTATTAAGTCTAGAGGTATATTATCAAATTAAATTAATCACAGCAATCAAAATAAAATCAATCTCTCGAGTTCAATATTATTGTGCTGAAAGCACATATCACATTTATAATTCTTAAGTACCGTCTGGTACATTAACATTTAATAAGATATTACAAATATGTACAAGTAAGTGTGTATGTGTGTAAGTGCTCTAAGTAGTTCGTTATGTCTCACGACTCGACTAGACTTAAACAAGTCACTGACAAAGTCCTCAAATAAACAAACTTCTTGACCGACTGGCAACCCGAACAGTCTGCTTGAACAACAAAGAATGCTAAGCCCAATAGCAATGCAATAAGCGACTGCGACACAGAATCAGGGACAAGCAGGTAATATAATGACACTAAGTAGGGACCATCAGCAGATCCTCCACAACAGTTACAAAACTCCCATACTACTGAATCTAAGTTCAGCATAAGAAATTCCCCGACTCTGATAATACACAGAAACCAGTACAAGTTAAATGAGAAGTTGCAGCGCAGGACCTGAGATACTCAGAGTGTCTATGAGACACACAACCTCAGTACAACGTCGAAAATCACTAAGTCTATACAAAGTTCTGTGAACAGAGTTCTACAGAACTAACAAGAATAATGAGACAGACAATCTGTCCATCCACCAAGCGAGTCTAGAGCAGACTGACTACTTCACGAGAGGTGAGGACCCCCCCCCTCGATCACGTGATAGCCCCGTGGACAGCACAGCTCAGAAGCCGGCAGTATAACGAGCGACAAGCGATAATTACAGTAGTTTGACAATCAAGACTTGAACTGAGCACATATTATGTACATCCTAACAACATAAGTCAAATAACAATATAACAGTCAAATAATAATATAAAGTCATACATTTACGATTTAGCTATTATCGCAAATATAAGCAATATAAAATTAAATGAAAAGGTAATATACATTATATATACATAATAATCATTGTAACCCATTCAGGGGTTGCAACAGTTATTTTTTCGTTGGGGAGGGGAGGCGCCCTGCCATCCTGGGAAACGGCCGATGTGTTAATAAAAAAACTGCAATTTAAATTTCCATCTTTTGTATATCTACTGCAACTTTTCTCAGAGATAATTTAATTTTATGATGCATTTCTTTAGTTACTGTAATTTTTGTTTTATCTGATGATATTTTCATAAATAATACAATTTCCCCTTTAATTCAAGAATATTTTTCCTCTTGCATGTGAGAAATTATTCATCAGTAATTTGACTATTTAAACTCACTTATAATTATTCTCTTTTGATAAATTGATCTAAGTTGCAGATGATATTTATTTTTATTTTTATTATTATAATACAAAAGAAGCGCTAAATTTATTTTTATTACTTTTCAGCCTTATTCATCAAAATGATTTTTTTTTCTATTCTCGAAACTCATTTTCTTGTACAATAATTATATTATATTCGGAACAAGCTATCCAACATATAGTCTCTATAGTTTTGTCCTCTTATTCATACTTCTTCAGTTATAGTTTCTAATCTAATTTCGATTGTATCTAACATTTACACCTTTAATTTAATTTCAGTTATTTCAGCGTGAATAAATATATTCGCTGTTAGACACTGATAACCCAACTGTTACAGTTACGTTCTTCAATTTTATGACATAGTTCTTCCCTTCTTTCTTTCTTCTCTTCTCCCTCCCCTCTGCCTTCTCTGCTACTCTCTCTTCACCATTGTTTTCACTTTCTTCAACGTTCACCCTCGATGTCTGTGCCCTTCCATCTCTTCCTCCAAATTTCCTCAAAATTGTTCATGAATTATAAGTTACTTTACAATCTTCTTATAATCAACAAGGACTCCTGCAGCACTTACTCTCACACACTTGCCAGTTTTGTTTGCTGTGTTTTCATATAGCCTTGTTATACTAGTAGTATATTGCATCATGGTTACCTGTGTAATATCATATGGCTTTATTAATACAGTAATATATTGGGGTCACAGTTACAAAAAAACTGTGTAAAACCGCTGAGAGGACAATTGTAGGTGTTTTATTGCGATTCCCAAAAATGTATGTTCTGGTGCCTCTTTAATAATGCCAGTATATTTTGTCAACGACTCTACAATAACAATTAATGAAGAAGCTAATGTACAGGAAATAACGCTCGTGGTGTTGTCAGATGCGGTGGTGGTGCTGGATGCTAGCAGTGATGCTGGTGTTGGTGAGCGTGAAAGAGATGGACTCCGCCAACATTCTCTTCCTAGCACCTTTTGGCACCATAAGCCACAAGAACTTCTTCATGAGCATCGCCGAGGCCTTGGCGGAAAGGAATCATACGGTTAGTTAATCAACTGTTTACACACATACACACACACACACACACACACACACATGAACGACATGATGGAAGGGTTAGACTCAGAAGTGTCCCTGTTCGCAGATGATGTAAAGTTAATGAGGAAAATTAAATCAGATGAGGATCAGGCAGGACTATAAAGAGACCTAGACAGACTGGAAACCTGGTCTAGCAACTGGCTTCTCGAATTTAGCCCCGCCAAATGCAAAGTCATGAAGATCGGGGAAGGGCACAGAAGACCGCAGACGAAGTATAGGCTAGGTGGCCAAAGACTGCAAACCTCGCTCAAGGAGAAAGATCTTGGGGTGAGTATAACACCGAGCATGTCTCCGGAAGCACACATCAACCAGATAACTGCTGCAGTATATGGGCGCCTGGTAAACCTGAGAACAGCGTTCCGATACCTTAGTAAGAATCGTTCAAGACACTGTACACCGTGTACGTCAGGCCCATACTGAAGTATGCAGCACCTGTTTGGAACCCGCACATGATCAAGCACGTCAAGAAATTAGAGAAAGTGCAAAGGCTTGCGAGAAGGTTAGTTCCAGAGCTAAGGGGAATGTCCTGTGAAGAAAGGTTAAGGGAAATCGGCCTGACGACACTGGTGGACAGGAGGGTCAGGGGAGACATGATAACGACATATAAAATACTGCACGGAATAGAGAAGGTGGACAAATACAGGATGTTCCAGGGAGGGGACACAGAAACAAGAGGTAACAATTGGAAGTTGAAGACTCAGATGAGTCAAAGAGATGTTAGGAAGTATTTCTTCAGTAATAGAGTTGTCAGGCAGTGGAATAGCCTAGAAAGTGACGTAGTGGAGGCAGGAACCATACATAGTTTTAAGACATCACATATGAAAGGCCCCTCGGAGCTAGTGATCACATGGCCTTCAGATTCACATGCATTGAAGAGGCAAAAGTGAAGAGTAAAGCAGCATGAGCAGGATGGGAGAAGCTAAACTATGAAAGTGGGAATTACACAGATTTAGGAATTTCTGCATGAGGTACAGAAGGAAAAAGAACCGGTGGGAAAAGCCGTAAATGAAATGATGGAATATGTTACCATACAATGCAATGAGGCAAAGGAGAGGTTCAAACCCCAAAGCAACAAAAACAATGGGATAACCAGAACGAAACCTTGGTTCACACAAAGGTGCAGATACCAAAACCCTTCACACTAGAGAATGGAAAGTGTCGTGGGGATTCGTGACGAGATATAGGAGAAAGAAATAAACACGTTGGATGTCTTGGAGGTATATAATTAACGAGAGTCTTGTTGGGTAACCCAAGAACCTGCCTGTCTTGTCTTTGCCTACCGAGTGGGGCGACGATGACTGAGGATTGGGTTTCGTGACGTCACGGCTAGCAAGGGAGCATATCAATAAAGTAGCTGGGATTATCTAAGTTATTTTTTTTATATTTTATTGAGAGCGCATCTTGTACAGACAAAATACATATATATAGTAGTAGTAATGATTTCTACAGAGCGGTCTCCTTTCCTGAGCGGTCTCCCACGGTACGGTCTCCACGGTACGGTCTCCTCTGAGCGGACTCCTTTTCACACCTTTATACTAATGACCTTGACCTCACCCTCGACCACCTCACCCTCGACCACCTCGCCCTCGACCACCTCACCCTCGATCACCTCACCCTCGACACCTCCCCCTCGATGACCTCCCCCCCTCAACCCCCCACCCACGCCCCCCACCACGCCGCCCACCCACCCCCCCCACCCTTTGCCCGGGCGCCCACCACCGCATGCCTGCCCAACTGGCAGCCGCCCCGCCCCCCGCCCACGCCCCCCCTCGTGCCCCACCCTGCTCCTTCTGAGCGCCTTCTGCAGCGTCGTCCGGATCGCCCCACCCCCCGATTTTTTTTCCATTTTTTTCGAATTTTTTTTGAATTTCATTTTTTGTGCTCTCCAACTCCTCGGATAAAAATTTTTTGGGGGTTTCCCCCTATGGGTACCCTCCCACCACCACTTCCATCCCAAATTCCTGCTCCATTCCCTGGATCAAGTTTTTCTCGATATCAAAAATTTCAAAAGACTCCATTTCCCTCGGATCAAGTTTTTGGATTCTCCTTCCCACTTTCACCCCCACCCCAAATTCCTGCTCCAATTCCTCGGATCAAACACCCTCCCCCACACCTCCCACCATCCACTTCTACCCAAAATTCCTGCTCTACTTCCTTGGATCAGATTTTTCTCAATAACAATAATACAAAGACTCCATCCCCTTGGATTCCCCCCTCTGGGGGTAAGCTTCAAATGAAATCCCCCTATGGGGCATGGTTACTTTCTCTTACTGCAGGTCTAAACAAGTGTGACGTCACCCGACTGTGTTTGCACGGGGGTCGGGTGAGTCACTTTGATGCCCTCACACACACAGGCTAAATGTTGTCGACTTCCCCCTATGTCAGTGACGTACGTGATGACCACACACAGGCTGAATCTTGTCGAGCAAGATATAAAATGCAGGGTAACCTAATACACAATATTTTCCATTTATTTTTTATTATACAACCCAATGCATTTCATATACATCCAACAAAAAATTCATTGAGAAAAAGGTTACAATTCATTGACTAATATCACATATTTTTTCTCTTAAAGAAATTCTGTGCATTTTGTTCTGGATCTTCTTCGTCGTCACCATCTCAATATTACACATTTCATATACAAACATAGGGAAAACATTAACATTTTCACTCTTAACCAGGATACCCAAATAATTCCACTTTTTTTCGTTAATACCCACAACAATCCACATTTCTTTACAAAAGATTCACTCTCCTCAGTTAGACATTTTTCTTCGTTTTAACCATTTCATAGAAAAAGTCAACACAACACTTGAAAACTTAATAAACCACTTTTCGATTAAATTCACTAGTCACAATTTTACATATTACGGGGTTTTTAATACGCACACCACACACACAAACACACACACACACACACCAACCACACAACACACACACACACCACACACACCCACACCTCACTTTACTTGGAACACCTTAAAACACCCCTCATAAATCATTTGAATCTCACAAAAGCACCTTTTTGAACATTTCCAAACAACACTAAACATTTCCAAGACAACATTTTGAATACTCCCAAATAGATTTTACATCTATTAATTTATCTACACTTACTATTTCATTTAAATTACAACTCACCCCCAAAACCTCCTCCCTCATTCTCCGGGATTTTTACAACAGAAATAAAAATACTAACTCAGACAACTTTACTTTGAGCAACACCAAAAACACCATCAATTACCTTTGAATTTTTAAAAACATCATTCGGGGCCCCCCCAAAATTTCACCACTGAATACTCCCAGAACTCCTTCATAAATACTCTTGCACATCATTTAAACCCTTTGAAAAACCCCTTTGAATAGTCTCAAACACCATTTGAGTACCCCCAAAACAACCACTAAATACTACTAAAACACCACTGAATACGGTCAAAACACACCAAAATCCCCATAAACTAAGATCAACATACAGACTAACACCCATTTTCACACAAATCTCTCAAATCTTTTATAACCAAGACGATTACCAATTTCTATGAGTACACTCACCCCCAAAACTAAGATATAACATGAGCGCAAAAATACATGAACACAACCAAACACACACGAACACTTACAACAGAATCACCTCTTTTTCGGTATCTCTAGTTCGACAAAAACCGCCACAACCCACATCACCCACATCCCACAACACCCAAAACCCCACATTACATACACCCCACAACACCCCACAAAAAACCCCACAATTAAAACCCACTTTTCAGCATCTCAAGTTCGACATCACCCACAACCCAAACACCAACAACCCACAAAACCGCAACAACCCACAACACCCACAACCCAAACACCCCACGACCCACAACACCCACAACAACAACCCACTTATAACATTTTTTTTTGGTTTCTCTAGTTCGACAACAACACCCACAACCCACAACACCCACAAACACTCACAACCCACAAACCCACAACAACAACCCGCTTATACATCTTTTTGTTATATCTAGTTCGACAACAATACCCACAACCCAACGCCCACAACCCAAAACACCCCAAAAACCCCACATCACCCACAACAACAACTCACTTATACATCTTTTCGGTATCTCTAGCTCGACAACAACACCCACAACCACAAAAACTTACAACCCACAACACGCCACAACCCACATCCCACAACACCCACACCCCACTTTCCCCCACCCCCCACAACACCCACAACAACAACCCACACTTATAACCACTTTTCAGCATCTCTAGTTCGACATCACCCGCAACCCAAAACCCCACAGCACCCACAACCCACAACACCCACAACCCCACAACCCCCACAACACCCACAACAACACCCACTTAAAGCATCTTTTTTGGTATCTCTAGTTCGACAACACTCACAACCACAACACTCACAACCACAAACACTACAACCCACAACACCCACAAAAACAACCGCTTATAACATCTTTTTTGGTTCTCTAGATCGAAACACATATACCCACAACCCAAAACCCACCACAAACCACAACCCACTTATAACATCTTTTTCGGTATCTCTAGTTCGACAACAACACCCACAAACCCACAACACCCACACAACCCCCACTTATAACATCTTTTTCGATATCTTAGTTCGACAAACAATACCAAAACCCCTCATCATTTATCAATTTATTCACAATTTTTCCTCTTTCGATACAAATTTTCCCCTTTCTTTTTATTGAATTTAAAATGTAATACACATTCCTCCCTCCATTACTAAAATTCTAATAAATCATCTCCAACTCATCTCCTTGTATCCACATAAATTAATGTTATATCACAACAAGTAGTCTCACTACCCAAAACTACTGCGACATGTTTGTACACACCCCAAAATCTTTTGCAGTGTATCATAACTTTTCATTCTATAATTTCTTTTATAATATTCACACATTACCTTATTTTCAGTTAAAATCCCCCATATTTCATTAAATTTTTAATACACCCTCCCATTCCCTCTCCATCTCACCCACATTTCTTCAACCCACTCCCCCGTCTCCCAACACACCTTTTCAAAAACCAAACACAAAAATCACGTTTCACATCCATAAATGCATCTCATCACAATTCAAATCCACTAAATCACTGTAATTAAGATATTCACAAAATTCTATGACCAACTAACACACACAGAAAACTCACTTTACTTTGAACACCTTCAAAAACACTCTCATAATCTCATTTGAGACCACCTTTTTTTCAATATCTCTTAAGAAACATTCTCTCATCGACAACCTTCATCATCTCACTACAGAACAACCACAGATTACTTCGAACACTCTCATAAATCTTTTGAATACTCACATAAACACCTTTGGACATTTTCCAAACAACACTGAAACATTTCCAAGTAAAACATTTTGATTACTCCCAAAAATAATGATTTGACATCTGAAAATTTATTACACTTACATATTTCATTAAATTACAACTCATCCCCCAAACTCCTCTCTCATTCTCCAGATTTTACAACGTATCACAAAAAACTAACTCATACACTTATGTCATGAGACATTACCAACAAAACCACACACACACACACACACACTCACACCACACTTTACTTTGTACAAACCAAAAACATCATCAATTTACCTTTGATTACCCCAAAAAAAACATCATTTGAACACATTCAAGAAAAATCATCAAACTCCTCTGAATACTCCAAAACCCCAATGAATACTACCAAAACAGCACGAATACTGCCCAAACAACCTAAAAATCACCAGAAACAAAGTCAACACCACCAATAACATCCATTTTATGAAATCCCTCAAATCACTATACCAAGACGATCCACTCACCTCAGACTATTATATAACATGAGCGCAAAAACACTCTTTGAATCATTTGAATACTCAAAAAAAAACCCTTTGAACATTTCCAAACAACACCAAAACCCACTTACAGCAGGATCATCCCCAAAACTGAAACGTAACATGTACACACACAAAAAAAAACAAAGACACCCATAATACTTCATCAATGAACACTCATTTTTTTTAAATATTGGCACAAAAAATCACATTCACCAACTCCTTTACAATATCTAATACACTCCTCTCAACCTCAAAAACTTCCCGCACTGTTTGGGATCCCTTCCATGACATCCACTCCATCCTGTGTTTACTTGACGACGTCACACCCCACTTTTACTTCATTTAACTTATTGAGAGGAAGCTACTTGTTTCAACCTGTTATATCTCAATATCTAAGATCACCACAATCAAGACCTTTACCAAATTCTAAAACCCCCACCACTAAGATCACACTTTTTTTGTACACATTCTCTTAAAACATCATCATAACGAAGATCATTAAAACTATCTAACTTTTACTAAGATCACATAACATTTTGTCTTCTCTAACTCACTCCCCAAATTTTACTTTTCTCATTCACACTTACACATTTCATTAACCAAAATTACTTTCTCATCCACAAACTCCTCCCTCATTCTCCAGGACTTTAAACATTAGCACAAAGAAAAGAAAAACTAACTCATACACATATGACATGAGACATTACCACAACTAACACACTGAATAACTTTGAACAACTCTAAAACATCACGAAAACACCACTAAAATTTCTTCAAAAAAATACTCTCCCACATCATTTGAACACCTTCAAAAACACCTCAAAACCTCCGATACTCCCAAAAACATTTACTGATTACTACCAAATCCAAACTGAATACTACCAAAACACCGTAAATCACCAAGAACTAAGTTAAGCATCACCAGCTACACCCATTTTATAGAAATTCCCTCAAATCACTTACCAAGAACTCCTCCCAAATGGGCGCAAAAAAAAAAAAAAAAAAAAAATCTTGAACACAAACCTAATACACAAACACTTAGCACATGATCACCATCAACTGAAAACATATCTTGTACACACATAAATCTTAGACAACCACCAACAACAACACCCATGTTCACTTACCTCAAAAAATCACTAATATCACAGAAAAACTCTCATTTTTTAAACTTTCACACAAAAAAATCATATTGAAAATTTATCTAAGCGCACTCACCTCACTACGCCCAAACACACGATGTCACACCTAAACAGGACCGGCGAGGTCACCTTAGGACGTCACACTCCCATCGTTTTTACTTGGCGGTCGGTAACATACACCCAACCCACCTGTTTCAACCTGTTGTACCCACAATATCTAAGAACACTATAACCAAGACGATTTACCGTTTTTATGACCCACCACTAATATCACAGAAAACACTCATTTTTATGATAATTCACACAAAAATCACGATCCCCAAATTCCATATCATGTTTACCATATCTATCAACCCTCATCACCAAGATCACCAAAAATCTAAGATCATGCATCTCAAAACTACTATGATCACTGAAAACACTTATTTTTTTAAACATGCGCACAAAAATAAGACTTTACACAAAAATACCACGACATTTTCCACCAACATCTATAAAATAACATGAGCACTATAACATATCCCCATCACAAAAAAAAAAAAAAAAAAAATACACACACACCCACAACTTATACATTTCAATCAAAAATTTTAAAGACACGGACATACACACCAAATCAAAGGGACATTCACCTCCAACTTAAGACATACACATCATAACTAAGACATACACCAAAACCTATACATGACATATTAACAATAAATATAAGACATAAGCTCAAAAAAATTAAGTCACACACCTCCAACTAATACACAATCACTTTACTAAGTTTATGTTAACTATTCATCAACTAAAAATGTTAATACAATTTATTCACCAAATTTGTTATAATCATCAAAAAATAAAACTGTTTTACACATTTTTTCTCAAACTAAATATTCATACCACATTTATCATTTCTCACCTATGTTACATATCATATTTCACATCCACATCAACCCTAAAACATCCTTCCTTATTCATCCGTATATCACCTAGAGATGTTTTAACCCCGACGACTCATCACGAGTAGGAGCCAGAGCAACCATCACCACTCCAACACCATCTTACTACACTCTGGCTCCTAGTGTCATGATGGGTCGTCGGGATAAAATATCTCTAAGAGATATACGGATGAATAAGGAAGGATGTTTCAGGGATGATGTGGATGAGAAATATGATATGTAGCATAGGTGAGAAATGATTAAATGTGGTATTTAATATTCGTTTGAGAAAAAATGTGTAAAACAGTTTTATTTTTTGATGATTATAACAAATTTGGTGAATAAATTGTATTAACATTTTTAGTTGATGAATAGTTAACATAAACTTAGTAAAGTGATTGTGTATTAGTTGGAGGTGTGTGACTTAATTTTTTTGAGCTTATGTCTTATATTTATTGTTAATATGTCATGTATAGGTTTTGGTGTATGTCTTAGTTATGATGTGTATGTCTTAGTTGGAGGTGAATGTCTTAGATTTGGTGTGTATGTCTCATGTCTTAAATTTGTGATTAAAATGTATAAGTTGTGGGTGTGCGTGTATTATTTTTTTTTTTTGTTGTGATGGTGATATGTTATAGTGCTCATGTTATGTTATAGATGTTGGTGGAAGTGTCGTGGTATTTTTTGTGTATGTCTTATTTTTGTGCGAATGTTTTAAAAAAATAAGTGTTTTCAGTGATCATAGTAGTTTTGAGATGCTGATCTTAGATTTTTGGTGATTTTTGGTGATGAGGGTTGATAGATGATGGTAAACATGATATGGAATTGGTGATCGTGATTTTTGTGTGAATGTTAGAAAATGAGTGTTTTCTGTGATATTTTGTGGTGGGGGGTCATAAAAAAAACTGGTAATCGTCTTGGTTATAGTGTTCTTAGATATTGTGGGTACAACAGGTTGAAACAAGGTGGGTTGGGTGTGTGATGTTACCGACCACCAAGTAAAACCAGATGGGGTGTGACGTCACTGCAGGTGACTCGCCGGTCCTGTGAGGTGTGTGACATCGTGTGTTGGTGGTATGAGGTGAGTGTTTCTTAGATATTGTCAAATATGATTTTTTTCTGTGTGAAAGTTTATAAAAAAAAGAGTGTTTTCTGTGATTATTAGTGATTTTTGAGGTAAGTGAACATGGGTGATTGTTGTTGGTGGTTGTCTTAGATTAATGGTGTACAAGATATGTTTTCAGTTGAGGTAATCATGTACTAAGTGTTTGTGTATTAGGTTTGTGTTCAAAATTTTTCTTTTTTTTTTTGCCGCCATGGGGAGGGAGTTCTTGGTTATAGTGATTTGAGGAAATTTTTATAAAATGGGTGTTAGCTGGTGATGCTAAACTTAGTTTCTTGGTGATTTTGACGGTGTTTTGGTAGTATTCAGTGGTGATTTGGTAGTAATCAGTAGGGTTTTGGGAGTATTCGGAGGTGTTTGATGGTGTTTTTGAAGGTGTTCAGATGATGTGCAGAGTATTTTTTGAAGATGTTCAGTGGTGTTTTTGGGGATGTTCAGGGGTTGGTTCAAAGTTAGTCAGTGTGTTGTTGTGGTAATGTCTCATGTGTATGAGTTAGTTTTTTTTTGTGCTAATGTTGTAAAGTCTGGAGAATGAGGGGGAGTTTGGTGGATGAGATGTAATTTCGGTTAATGAAATGGTGTAAGTGTGAGTGAGAATTTAAATTTGGGGAGTGAGTTAGAGAAGACAAAATGTTATGTGATCTTAGTAAAAATATAGATAGTTTTAGTGATCTTCGTTTGATTTTTGTTTTTAAAAGAATGTGTACAAAATGTGTGATCTTTTGTGGTGGGGTTATAGAATTTGGTAAAGGTCTTTATTGTGGTGATCTTAGATATTGGAGATATAAAGTTGAAACAAGTAGCTTCCTTTCAATAAGATAAAGAAGTAAAAAGTGGGGTGTGACGTTTGTCAAGTAAGCACAGGATTTGGGGTGTTGATGTCATGGAAGGTATCCCTTTCAGTGCTGGTTTGTGTTGGTGGTAGTGAGAGGAGTGTATTAGATTTGTATTGGAGTTTGGGGATCGTGATTTTTTTTGCGAATGTTTATAAAAATGAGTGGTCATTGATGATAGTTGATGGATGTCTTTAGTTTTTTTTTTTTGTGTGTGTACATGTTATGTTTTCAGTGGTGGTGATCCTGCTGTAAGTGTTTCGGTGTTGCTTGGAAAAGTTCAAAGGTGTTTTTTGTGAGTATTCAAATAAATTTATGAGTGTTTTTTTTTTTTGCGCTCATGTTATATAATAGTCTGAGGTGGGGTGGAATCGTTTTTGGTTATAGTGATTTGAGGGGATTTCTATAAAATGGGTGTTAGTTGGTGGTGTTGATCTTGTTTCTGGGATTTTTAGTGTTGTTTGGGCAGTATTCGGTGCTGTTTTGGTAGTATTTAGTGGTGTTTTGGGAGTATTCCAAGGAGTTTGATGATGTTTCTTGAATGTGTTCAAATGATTTTTTTTGGAGTAATCAAAGGTAATTGATGATGTTTTTGGTGTTGTACAAAGTAAAGTGTGGTGTGTGTGTGTGTGTGTGTGCGTGTGTGTTAGTGTTTGTGTTGGTAATGTCTCATGAATAAATGTATGAGTTAGTTTTTGTGATATGTTGTAAAATTGGAGAATGAGAGAGGAGTTTGGGGGATGAGTTGTAATTTAATGAAATATGTAAGTGTAGATAAATTAGAGATGTCAAATCTTATTTGGGAGTATTCAAAATGTTGACTTGGAAATGTTTCAGTGCTGTTTGGAAAATGCCCAAAGGTGTTTATGTGAGTATTCAAATGATTTATGAGAGTGTTCGAAGTAATCTGTGGGTTGTTCTGTAGTGAGATGATGAAGGTTGTCGATGAGAGAATGTTTCTTAAGAGATATTGTGAAAAGGTAGTCTCAAATGATGATGTATGAGAGTGTTTTGAAGGTGTTCAAAGTAAAGTGAGTCTGTGTGTGTCAGTTGGTCATAGAATTTTGTGAATAGCTTGGTTACAGTGATTTTAATGGATTTGAGATTGGTGATGAGATGCATTTATGGATGTGAAATGTGAATTTTGTGTTTGTTCTGAAGAGGTGTGTTGGGAGACAGGTGAGTGGGTGTGAAGAAATGTGGGTGAGATGGAGAGGGGTATGGGGAGGGTTGTATTAAAAATTTAATGGAAATATGGGGGGATTTTACTGAAAATAAAGGTAATGTGTGAATATTATAAAAGAATTATAGAAGTGAAAAGTTATGATACACTTGAAAAGATTGGAGTGTGTACAAACATGTCGCAGTAGTTGGGTAGTGAGACTACTTGTTGTGAGCATAATATTAATTTATGTGGATACAAGGAGATGAGTAAGGAGAGGTTTTATTAGAATTTTTGTAATGTAAAGGGAGGAATGTGTATTACATTTTAAGATTCAATAAAAAGAAGGGGAAAAATTTGTATCGAAAGAGGAAAAATTGTGAATAAATTGTTAAGTGATGAGGGTTGTGGGTATTGTTGTCGAACTAGAGATATCGAAAAAGATGTTATAAGCGGGTTGTTTGTTTTGGGTGTTGTGGGTTGTGGGGTGTTGTGGGTTGGGGTGTTGTGGGTTGTGGGTGTTGTGGGTTGTGGGTGTTGTTGTCGAACTGAGATACTGAAAAGATGTTATAAGTGGGTTGTTGTTGTGGGATGTGGGTGTTGTGGGTTGTGGGTATTGTTGTCGAACTAGAGATACCAAAAAAGATGTTATAAGCGGGTTGTTGTTGTTGGTGTTGTGGGTTGTGGTGTTGTGGGTTGTGGGTGTTGTGTCGAACTAGAGATACCAAAAAAAGATGTTATAAGTGGGTTGTTGTTGTGGGGTGTTTTGGCTTGTAGGGTGTTTGGGGGGTTGTGGGTGTTGTGGGTTGTGGGGTGTTGTGGGTTTTTGGGCGTTGTGGGTTGTGGGTGATGTGGAACTAGAGATGCTGAAAAGTGGTCATAAGTTGTGGGTTGTTTTTGTGGGTGATGTGGGTTGTGGGTGTTGTGGGTTGTGGGTGTTGTTGTGAACTAGAGATACCGAAAGATGTTATAAGTGGGTTGTTGTTGTGGGTGATGTGGGTTGTGGGTGTTGTGGGTTGTGGGTGTTGTGGGTTGTCGGTATTGTTGTCGAACTAGAGGTACCAAAATTGATGTTATTAAGCGGGTTGTTGTTGTGGGTGATGTGGGTTGTGGGTGTTTTTGGGTTGTGGGTGTTGTTGTCGAACTAGAGATACCGAAAAGATGTTATAAGTGGGTTGTTGTTGTGGGGGATGTGGGTTGTGGGTGTTGTGGGTTGTGGGTGTTGTGGGTTGTGGGTTTTGTTGGGCGAACTAGAGGTACCAAAAATGATGTTATAAGCGGGTTGTTGTTGTGGGCGTTGTGGGTTGTGGTGTTGTGGGTTGTTGGTTTTGTTGTCGAACTAGATATACAAAAAATGTTTTTTAAGTGGGTTGTTGTTGTGGGTGTTGTTGGTTGTGGGGTGTTTTGGGTTGTGGGTGTTGTGGGTTGTTGGGTGTTTTGGGTTGTGGGTGTTGTGGGCTGTATTTGGGGCTGTGGGTTGTTGGTGTTGTGGGTTGTGGGTGATGTCGAACTAGAGATGTGAAAAGTGGTTATAAGTTGTGGGTTGTTGTTGTGGGTGTTGTGGGGTGTGGGTGATGTTTGTTGTGGGTGTTGTGGGATGTGGGTGAAGTGGGTTGTGGGGTTGTTGTCGAACTAGAAAAACCGAAAAAGAGGTGATTCTTTTTTAAGTGTTCGTGTGTTTGGTTTGTGTTCGTGTTTTTTTGCGCTCATGTTACAACTTAGTTGGAGGAGAGTGTACTCATAGAAATTGGTAATCGTCTTGGTTATAATGATTTGAGAGGATTTGTTTGAAAATGGGTGTTAGTCTGTGATGTTGATCTTAGTTTATGGAGATTTTGGTGGCGTTTTGAACCGTATTCAGTTTGGGGTTTTAGTAGTATTCAGTGGTGTATTTGGGAGTACTCAAGTGGTGTTTGAGATATTCAAAGGTGTTTTTTAAAGGTGTTCAAATGATGTGCAAGAGTATTTATGAAAGAGTTCTGGGAGTAAATTTAGTGGTGATTTGGGGGTGCTCGAATGATGTTTTTTTAAAAATTCAAAAGGGAATTGTGGTGTTTTTGGTGTTGTTTAAAGTAAAGTGGTCTGAGTTAGTTTTTGTAGTACTGTTGTAAAAAATCTGGAGGAATGAGGGAGGAAGTTTTGGGGATGAGTTGTAATTTAAAAGAATATGTAAGTGTAGATAAATTTTTAGATGTAAAATCTTATTTGGGAGTATTCAAAATGTTGTCTTGGAAATGTTTTAGTGTTGTTTGGAAATGTTCAAGGTGCTTTTTGTGAGTATTCAAATGATTTATGAGAGTGTTTTGAGGTGTTCAAAGTAAAGTGAGGTGTGTGTGTGTGTGTTGTGTGTGTGTGTGTGTATTAACTTCGTAATATGTAAAATTTTGACTAGTGAATTTATCGGGAAAAATGGTTAAAATGCAAGTGTTGTGTTGACTTTTTCTAATGAAATGGTTTTTTTTAAAAGAGAAAAATGTCTAGACTTGAGGAGAGTGAATCTTTTGTAAAGAAATTGTGGATTGTTGTGGGTATTAACGAAAAAATGTGGAATTATATGGGTTATCCTGAGTGAAGAGTGAAAATGTGTAATGTTTTCCCTATGTTGTATATGAAATGTGTAATATTGAGATGGTGACGACGAAGAAGATCCAGAACAAAATGCACAGAATTTCTTCAAGAGAAAAATATGTTGATTTTAGTCAATGAATTGTACCTTTTTCTCAATGAATTTTTTGTTGGATGTATATGAAATGCATTGGTTGTATAATAAATAAATAAATGAAAATATTGTGTATTAGTGTTACCCTGCATTTTATTATCTTGCTCGACAAGATTCAGCCTGTGTGTGGTCATCACGTGACGTCACTGACATAGGGGGAAGTCGACAACATTCAGCCTGTGTGTGTGAGGTCATCATGTGACGTCACTGACCCCCGTGCAAACACAGGTCGGGTGACGTCACACTTGTTTAGACCTGCAGTAAGAGAAAGTACCATGCCCCATAGGGGGAGTTCATTTGAATGCTTACCCCCAGAGGGGGGAATCCAAGGAGATGGAGTCTTTGTATTATTATTGAGAAAAACTTGATCCAAGGAAGTAGAGCAGGAATATTTGGGTAGAAGTGGATGGTGGGAGGTGTGGGTGAGGGTGTTGATCCGAGGAATTGGAGCAGGAATTTTGGAATGGGGGTGAAAGTGGGAAGGAGAACCTCAAAAACTTGATCCGAGGAAGTGGAGTCTTTGTATTATTAATATCGAGAAAAACTTGATCCAAGGAGATGGAGCAGGAATTTTGGGATGGAAGTGGGTGGTGGGAGGGGTACCCATTGGGGGAAACCCAAAAAAATTGATCCGAGGAGATGGAGAGCACAAGAAAGTGAAATTAAAAAAAAATTCGAAAAAAGTCGGAAAAAAATTCGGGGGGTGGGGGCGATCCGGACGACGCTGCAGAAGGTGCAGGGCGGGTGCAAGGACGGGCGTGGGGCAGGGTGTGGGGTGGCCGCCGGTCGGGCGGGCACGCGGGCAGGCGGGAGTGGGTGGTGGGCGTGGGTGGGGGCGTGGGTGGGGGGCGTGGGTGGGGGCGTGGGTGGGGGGCGTGGGTGGGGGTTTAGGGCGAGGTGGTCGAGGGTGAGGTCAAGGTCATTAGTATAAAGGTGTGAAAAGGAGTCCGCTCAGAGGACACCGTAC
Source organism: Cherax quadricarinatus (assembly GCF_026875155.1). Taxonomy (NCBI): domain Eukaryota; kingdom Metazoa; phylum Arthropoda; class Malacostraca; order Decapoda; family Parastacidae; genus Cherax; species Cherax quadricarinatus. The sequence goes on from NC_069409.1 coordinate 3,794,882, forward strand.
CGTGGAGACCGTACCGTGGAGACCGTACCGTGGAGACCGTACCGTGGAGACCGTACCGTGGAGACCGTACCGTGGAGACCGTGCCGTGGAGACCGTACCGTGGAGACCGTACCGTGGAGACCGTACCGTGGAGACCGTACCGTGGAGACCGTACCGTGGAGACCGTACCGTGGAGACCGTACCGTGGAAGATCGCTCAGGAAAGGAGACCGTACCGTGGGAGACCGCTCAGGAAAGGAGACCGCTCTGTAGAAATCATTACTACTTATAGTATAACACTGTGGAGAACAATAAGTATATACATAAATTATCACACACGCACACGTTATTGGACACAGGAGAAGCAACCCGTCGCAGACAAAAACAACAAAAAAGGAAAGCGCATCAAGCACACTATACATCACTCAAGCCTCCTATCAGTATATATAAGAAAAGCACATGAAATTATCACACCATACTCATGTAGGTGTAAGTACAAGAAACCGCACACACATATTACTGTAAAAGAAACGCACATTCCTAATAAAAAACAAACCCTTTCTCAGGAGTAAGTAAAGTATGGAAGACATAGAACCCAGGAAGATGAGGAAATTAGCTGAAAAGCCAGAGTTTAATATATCGATGGATAAAGAGGGATGTCCAACAGCAATATGTGAATGACTTTGTTTCAAAAACGAAATCTGTCCCAAAGCTGTTATACAGCCACATCAGGAAGAAAACAACAATCAAGGACCAGGTCAAAACAAGAGTTAAGGAAGTATTTTCAGTGGAGACAGAAAGGCTTCCATCATATCACGATGGTAGAAAACACCAAATGTAGTGTAAACATTCAAGAAAGGAGACAGACAGGCATCATTAAACTACTGACCAATGTCATTGACATGTACAGTATGCAAAGTCATGGAGAAGTTTATCAGCAGAAGAGTAATGGGGCACGTAGAAAGGAATAACCTTATACATAACAACCTGCACAGTTTCTCTGAAGGAAAGTCCTGTGTCAAACCTACTGGAGTTTTATGACAAGGTGACTAAAGTAAGACAAGAGAGAAGGGGGGTGTAGACTGCATTTTCTTGGACTGTAAGAGGACTTTCAACACTCTACTGCACTAAAGATTAAGGCAAAGCCTAAAGTAACATGAAGAAATAACAGAAAAGGCACAACAGTGGATCAGAGAATACCGGATGTGATGACGTGATGAGGTGTCAGAGTGGGTGCCTGTGATGAGTGTAATAACTTGAATTTTGAGGAGTCTGGTGACGTGCTTGGAATCTAAAATGGCTGGAAGTATACGGGGATAGACTAGCTTCATTTATTTGGAGAAACAAGTAAAAAGCGGGCCAAATGAGGGGTTCCCATCCCCAGTAGTAGAGGAGGTGCTGATAGAATGTAGGAGAGTCACCGAATGAGAATGACGTAGGCGAACATGAGGCTACCTTGGTGCCTGACATCTGGTGGGAACTTTAGAAACTAGGCCTACAGCAGACTCGGGCCATCTCGACACAACAACACGGGTAGAAAGCACAAAAATAATCAAATTCACTCTTGGAACTGGCTTTGGCTTACCCCTATATTTACATGAATAATTCTAGCAGGCCTTCCAAATGCAGTGTAGAAGAGAAAATGGCATGTTAATCCACATAGTGCTGGATGGGGGCCATGGGACGTTAGGACTGCACTGGAGTATAATTCTTCTTATATGCAGGTTGATATAGGGCTGTACCGGACATCAGACTTGTCTGCACATCAATGAACACTAAACCATCCACAGAGTGCAACAAACTTGTTGTTACATTACATAGAAGAAAAATATTATAACACTACTATGGGTACCCTAAGAAAAACACAATTTAGATATGTACAAAGTGTAGTTCATCTTGACTCCATTATTTGGACTAATTATACAGCATATGAGCACTGATGCCCATTTCATCATGAAGACAGTTAATGTAGACAGCATAGAAGTTGGACAAGTCAACAGGTACGTCAGTGTCACAGAAATGTTACGCACATTCCTAGAGCTCAACCTCGGCTTGCACACTGTCAATGTACTTCATGTGGTCAAGATGAGCTTCCTTAGTTGTTCCTACTCTGGTAATCTCCCTCACCTCAAATTTTTTGCAGTGGAACTGTCTGAGAACAAGGTAAAAAAACAATAAATTTGTAAACTAGCTTTCACATACCAGGGGTTTGCGAAGGATTTTGTAACATTACAACCTAGTACAACCTTATTCTCCTTAGCAATAGCATTACGATTAGATGTAAACTTATCTGTTGCTTTTTGAGATTTTCACGTACTCTCTCAGAGACATGCTATGAAGTCCGCATCTTGTTGATGCTGACATTGTCAGTATCATTAACAGGCTGAGGCAGAGCAAATGGAATATCATATGGCAAACCCTTATCATAGCCATACAATGTAAAGTGTGGGTGTCTCACCGATCGAGCTGTTGTGTGAAAAGTCTAAGATACACCGCATATGTGGAATGATCCCATCCCATGTGGTACAACACGGATTGATGGTTTCTCCGAGCACTTCGAGGATATTGCGATTTGTACTTTCAGCATGGCTGTTACTCGCAGGATGGCTTGGAGCTACTGGTGCTTGATATATGTCAAATCTGGAGCAAAGATCCTCCATTGTAATATTTATGAACTCTGAGGCATTGTCCGTCAGGATGGCACGTGGGCAAGTTTGATGGAGAACATGTTCTTGTGAAGCATTAGCAACAGTCTCGGTGATTTTATCAGGATGGGTACTAGCTCACGGTACCATGTCAAGTTATCCACCATTACAAGCATGTGTTTATTTTCCTTTTCTGATGTAGAGAAGTTCGTTAACAGGTCAAGAGAAGTTCTCTCCCAGTGCTCCTTTGAAATGGAATACTTGAGAATGGGATTAGGACCGGTGACGGTACCTTTGTGCTTAAGGCAGATAACAAACACTCTTATGCACTTACTTTCCAATTTTCACTGCCCTCGTAGGGCAGTGCTGTCTTTACCTGGATGCTCTGGTCCTGGGATGTCGTGAATCAAATTCAGAGTTCCTGGTACTAGGGATTCTGGTATCACCAAATAGTGTACAGTTCGGCACAGCAGTCCATGGTTGACAACTATTCGGCAAGAAGTGCCTTGCTATTTAAGCCAAAATCGCAAGTTTTACGCATTTGGCACGAATGCGTAAAACTGTCTGTCACTGTCTGTTACTTGGTGCTGGCTCCCTGAGAGAGCCTCGTAAGATGCCTCAGATCTAATTTCATTCTACTCCCCGTTAGGTGCACCAGCCTTCACAAGCACTACATATTTTATTGTAAGTAGGCTAAATTAAATTGTGCTTGTTATAATAAGGTTAGTTAAGTTTTTTAGGTTCTTCTGGTGCAAAATTATTAATTGTTACATTAACATACATGAAAAAAATAATATCATTAAATGCATAACATTAAATTTTAGAAAGGACTTAATTTAAAATGAGTTCTTGCTATTTGACCAATTTTACCTATTCGACAATTGCAGTGTAATGCTTTTCACAGGTGACCTTCGTAACTGGCCACAAGACATCAAATTCGAGAACAAGAATCCGGGAAGTATTTGTGCCGAACACAGACATTTTTTCAAAATTTCCCAACAACTTTACAACGAAACAATTCAGCTCATTCATGCAGGTGATTTTCATGTCTCCTGAATATTGTGGCAAAGCTCTTCGTTCCCAAGAAATTACAAGAAGTTCAAGAGGAGAAGTTTGACTTAGTGATGCTGAGCGTTGCCATGTCTGAATGTTTTTATTCCTTAATCAACAAGTTACAGGTAAATATCTTACCTTTCTTGTTTTTTGTTTTTTTTGCGGAATTCGGAAACCATATTTATTTTTTATGGCAACTCTATAAACTGTTCAGAGTATTCTAATTTCATATATGATATATATGCAGTAGTATAAACAGTGTATTTTCAGGGCACTGTTTATTATGTGTACTATTTAACTTAAAAATAATCATTACTATATAGAAGTTTATAAAATATTCCATCTAACCATTAAAAAAATGAGAATTTTTCTAAGAATGTTTTCAGGAACTTGAAACTTCACAAATGATATACAGGATTACTCTGTTAACTGTTGGCTTTTGCACTTTCACACACACAAACACACACGCACACACACACACACACACACACACACACACACACACACACACACACACACACACACACACACACACACAGGCACTGCAATGGATCAGAGAATACCTGACAGGGAGGCAACAACGAGTCATGGCACGTGACGAGATGTCAGAGTGGGCGCCTGTGACAAGCGGGGTTCCACAGGGGTCAGTCCTAGGACCTGTGCTGTTCTTGGTATATGTGAATGACATAACGGAAGGGATAGACTCAGAAGTGTCCTTGTTTGCAGATGATGTGAAGTTAATGAGAAGAATCAAATCGGATGAGGATCAGGCAGGACTACAAAGAGGCCTGGACAGGCTACAAGCTTGGCCCAGCAACTGGCTCCTTGAGTTTAACCCTGCCAAATGCAAAGTCATGAAGATTGGGGAAGGGCAAAGAAGACCGCAGACACAGTATAGTTTACATGGCCAAAGACTGCAAACCTCACTCAAGGAAAAAGATCTGGGGATGAGTATAACACCGAGCATGTCTCCTGAGGCGTACATCAATCAGATAACTGCTGCAGCATACGGGCGCCTGGTAAACCTACGGATAGCGTTCCGATACCTCAGTAAGGATTCGTTCAAGACTCTGTATACCATTTACGTCAGGCCCATACTGGAGTATGCAGCACCTGTTTGGAATCCACACCTAGTCAAGCACGTCAAGAAATTAGAGAAAGTGCAAAGGTTTGCAACAAGACTAGTTCCAGAGCTAAGGGGATTGTCTTGCGAAGAAAGGTTGAGGGAAATCGGCCTGACGACACTGGAGGACAGGAGGGTCAGGGGAGACATGATAACGACATACAAAATACTGCGCAGAATAGACAAGGTGGACAAAGACGGGATGTTCCAGAGAAGGGACACAGACACAAGAGGTCACAATTGGAAGTTGAAGACTCAGTTGAATCAAAGGGATGTTAGGAAGTATTTCTTCAGTCACAGAGTAGTCAGGCCGTGGAATAGCCTAGAAAGTGACGTAGTGGAGGCGGGAACCATACATAGTTTTAAGGCGAGGTATGATAAAGCTCATGGGGCAGGGAGAGAGAGGACCTAGTAGCAATCAGCGAAGAGGCGGGGCCAGGAGCTATGACACGACCCCTGCAACCACAAATAGGTGAGTACACACACACACACACACACACACACACGCCTGTGACAAGCGGGGTTCCACAGGGGTCAGTCCTAGGACCTGTGCTGTTCTTGGTATACGTGAACGACATAACGGAAGGGATAGACTCAGAAGTGTCCTTGTTTGCAGACGATGTGAAGTTAATGAGAAGAATCGAATCGGACGAGAATCAGGCAGGACTACAAAGAGATCTGGACAGGCTACAAGCCTGGTCCAGCAACTGGCTCCTTGAATTTAAACCCTGCCAAATGCAAAGTCATGAAGATTGGGGAAGGGCAAAGAAGACCGCAGACACAAATATAGTTTAGATGGCCAAAGACTGCAAACCTCACTCAAGGAAAAAGATCTGGGGGTGAGTATAACACCGAGCATATCTCCTGAGGCGCACATCAATCAGATAACTGCTGCAGCATACGGGCGCCTGGCAAACCTACGGATAGCGTTCCGATACCTCAGTAAGGATTCGTTTAAGACTCTGTACACCATCTACGTCAGGCCCATACTGGAGTATGCAGCACCAGTTTGGAATCCACACCTAGTCAAGCACGTCAAGAAATTAGAGAAAGTGCAAAGGTTTGCAACAAGACTAGTCCCAGAGCTACGGGGATTGTCCTATGAAGAAAGGTTGAGGGAAATGGGCTGACGACACTGGAGGCCAGGAGGGTCAGGGGAGACATGATAACGACATATAAAATACTGCGTGGAATAGACGAGGTGGACAAAGACGGGATGTTCCAGAGATGGGACACAGACACAAGAGGTCACAATTGGAAGTTGAAGACTCAGATGAATCAAAGGGATGTTAGGAAGTATTTCTTCAGTCATAGAGTAGTCAGGCCATGGAATAGCCTAGAAAGTGATGTGGTGGAGGCAGGAACCATACATAGTTTTAAGGCGAGGTATGATAGAGCTCATGGGGCAGGGAGAGAGAGGACCTAGTAGCAATCAGCGAAGAGGCGGGGCCAGGAGCTGTGACTCGACCCCTGCAACCACAAATAGGTGAGTACAAATAGGTGAATACACACACACACAAAGACAGGATATTCCAGAGATGGGACACAGCAACAAGGGGACACAGTTGGAAGTTGAAGACACAGATGAATCACAGGGATGATAGGAAGTATTTCTTCAGCCACAGAGTAGTCATGAAATGGAATAGTTTGGGAAGCGATGTAGTGGAGGCAGAATACATCATAGCTTTAAGCAGAGGTATGATAAAGTTCACGGTTCAGGGAGAGTGACCTAGTAGCGACCAGTGAAGAGACGGGGCCAGGAGCTTGGACTTGACCCCTGCAACCTCAATTAGGTGAGTACAACTAGGTGAGTACACACACACACACACACACACACACACACACACACACACACACACACAAAAACAAAGTGCAATAGAGAATGGAAAAAGTACAGAAGGCAGAGAACACACGAAAATAGGGAGATCAGTCGCAGAGCCAGGAACGAGTACGCACAGGTAAGGAGGGAGGCCCAGCGACAGTATGAAAATGACATAGCATCGAGAATCAAGACTGACCCGAAACTGTTGTATAGCCACATCAGGAGGAAGACAACAGTCAAAGACCAGGTGATCAGATTAAGGACAGAAGGTGGAGAACTCACAAGAAATGATCAGGAGGTATGTGAGGAGCTGAACAGGAGATTTAAGGAATTTTTTTACAGTAGAGACAGGAAGGGCTGTGGGAAGACAGCACAGAAGGGAACATCAAGAGGGAATATACCAACAAGTGTTGGATGACATACGAACAACTGAGGAGGAGGTGAAGAAGCTCTTAAGTGACCTTGACACCTCAAAGGCGATGGGACCGGACAACATCTCCCCATGGGTCCTTAGAGAAGGAGCAGAGGTGCTGTGTGTGCCTCTAACCACAATCTTCAACACATCCCTTGAAACTGGGCAACTACCTGAGAAATGGAAGACAGCTAATGTAGTCCCCATATTTAAGAAAGGAAACAGAAACGAGGCACTAAACTACAGACCTGTGTCTCTGACATGTATTGTGTGCAAAGTCATGGAGAAAGATTATCAGGAGGAGAGTGGGTCGAACACCTGGAAAGGAACAAGATTATAAATGAAAACCACATGGGTTTCATGGAAGGCAAATCTTGTATCACAAACCTCCTGGAGTTTTATGACAAGGTAACAGAAGTAAGACACGAAGAGAGAGGGTTGGGTAGATTGCGTTTTCCTAGACTGCAGGAAGGCCTTTGACACAGTTCCCCACAAGAGATTAGTGCAGAAGCTGGGAGATCAGGCACACGTAAAAGGAAGGGCACTGCAATGGATAAGGGAATACCTGACAGGGAGGCAGCAACGAGTCATGGTACGTGAAGAGGTATCACAGTGGGCGCCTGTTACGAGCGGGGTCCCACAGGGGTCAGTTCTAGGACCAGTGCTATTTTTGATATATGTGAACGACATGATGGAAGGAATAGACTCTGAAGTGTCCCTGTTCGCAGATGACGTGAAGTTGATGAGAAGAATTAAATCGGACGAGGATGAGGCAGGACTGCAAAGAGACCTGGAGAGGCTGGACATGTGGTCCAGTAACTGGCTCCTCGAATTCAATCCAGCCAAATGCAAAGTCATGAAGATTGGGGAGGGGCAAAGAAGACCGCAGACAGAATATAGGCTAGGTGGACAAAGACTACAGACCTCACTCAGGGAGAAAGACCTTGGGGTGACCATAACACCGAGCACATCACCGGAGGCACACATCAACCAAATAACCGCTGCAGCATACGGGCGCCTCGCAAACCTGAGAATAGCGTTCCGATACCTTAATAAGAATCGTTCAAGACACTGTACACTGTGTATGTTAGACCCATACTGGAGTATGCAGCACCAGTCTGGAACCCACACCTGGTCAAGCACGTCAAGAAGTTAGAGAAAGTACAAAGGTTTGCAACAAGGCTAGTCCCAGAGCTCAAGGGAATGTCGTACGAGGAAAGGTTAAGGGAAATCGGACTGACGACACTGGAGGACAGAAGGGTCAGGGGAGACATGATAACGACATACAAGATACTGCGGGAATAGACAAGTGGACAGAGATAGGATGTTCCAGAGAGGGGACACAGGGACAAGGGGTCACAACTGGAAGCTGAAACTCAGACGAGTCACAGGGACGTTAGGAAGTATTTCTTCAGTCATAGAGTTGTCAGCAAGTGGAATAGCCTAGCAAGTGAAGTAGTGGAGGCAGGAACCATACATAGTTTTAAGAAGAGGTATGACAAAGCTCAGGAAGCAGAGAGAGAGAGGATCCAGTAGCGATCAGTGAAGAGGCGGGGCCAGGAGCTGAGTCTCGACCCCTGCAACCACAATTAGGTGAGTACAATTAGGTGAGTACACACACATACATACACACACACTCAACAAAACCTACCCCATTAAAAAATAAAATAGCGGGGGGCCCAGAGAGGAAGTTGAAGACTCAGAGGATCAGAGGAAGATGGGTCTGGAAAGGAGGAATGGATGGAAGAGCAATGTAAAAGAATGGAAAAAGAGTGGGAATGCAAACTAGGTGAGCTTTCTCTGAAAATGCATAAGAGGATGGAGGCAGAGAAGAAGAAATGGGAGTCGCAAACTGAAGCTCTAAATTCAAAGATGCATGCCCTAGAAGAGGAGGTAAATATGCTGACATGAATTACAGAGCCAGTGCCCAGAGGAGACGTGATAACTGAAGCAGGCACACCTTTATTAAATGAGGGGCCCAACAGAAAGAAAGGGACAAGACAAACTGAGGCTCTACAGTCCATAAAGAAAGGGCGGGGGAACGAAGAGAACAAACGTTGGGACCAGTGTAGCATAAGTGAGAGGGGTGAAAGGAGAAAAGTGACAGGTCCCCTCAGAGAAAAACCAAACCCCCAAAGAGTTAAAAAAAAAATATGGGAAATTTTATGTGGAAATGGGACCCAGAGACACGAGGGAGAGAAAGGGAGAATTAAAGAGGGCACCCTTTTATTCAGGGGTTTCGGGAAAGAAAAAAGGGATGCAAAAAGATCAGAAAGAAAAAAAAGAAAATAAAATGTCACAAAAAATAGGCAATAGACATGACGAGGGAAAAATTTTTTCAGAGAATAAGGGGGTACTTGAAAAGGATAAATCAGCTGGTCAAATTGATTTTCAAGAGAGAAACAGTGCAGAACACGATCCTGCATGAGATACCATGGCTGAAGGAATCAGCAACATACAAAGAGGTGTTCCTAGACTGTGACAGTACAGCAGCAGCTGAGGGAGAGGACACAGAAGCAAAAGGGGCAAGAAAGAGAGGCAAGGATAGAGTCAGCAGAGGACACCCAGAACAGGGCAGAGCAACATGTGCAAACAAACACAGAACCACTCTTAGAACCAAACAGCCAAATACACTATCCCAATGCAAACCAGAATCCACACTTACAGACTAAACCCCACACAATGCGGTAGAATCCCACAGCATCCTACAAGGTGCCCCATTCCCCCATCCCCCCAACCCCCCCAGAAAACAGTGTTGGAGAGGAAACTGAAGGTATGATTCACCAACACTGTTGGAATAATGAATAATTTGGAGAAGTGACACGAAAGAATCAAAGAGACACCACTGAACTTCATAGCTCTCACAGAAACTAAGTTCACAGGAATGATAACAGATGCCATCTTTCCATCTGGATATCAGAGCCTGAGGAAAGACAAAGAGAGCAGAGGAGGTGGAGGAGTGGCACTGCTCATCAAAAGCTAATGGGGTATTGAGAAACTGGAGAGAGGAGACAGAGGAGAAGCAAGAGAATACATGATAGGAACAGTTTAGTCTGGAGGTCCCAAGGTGGTAATTGCAGTGATGTATAACCCACCTCAGAACAGCAGGATGGCAAAAGAATATTATGATGAGAGCAATGGCTGACACACTGGCTGAAGTGGCCAGAAGGGCCCATATGGGCAGAGCAAAGCTACTGATTGTAAATGACTTTAACCATATAAAAATCGACTGGGAAAACCTGGAGCCACATGGGATCCCAGAAACGTGGAGGGCAAAGATGTTGGAGGTGGCACTGGAAAACCTGATGCATAAGGACGTTAGGGACATTACAAGAGAAAGAGGAGAAAACGAAATAGCAAGACTGGACCTAGTAGTCATCTTAAATAGTGCAGATATTAAGGACATCACATATGAAAGGCCCCTAGGATCTAGTGATCATGTGGTTCTGAGCTTCGAATACATAGTAGAGTTACTACTGGAGAGGGAAATCATTAAATGAGATGATGGAATGTGTGGCAAAAATATGCAAGGCAGCAGAGGAGAGGTTTGTACTCAAGGGCAACAGAAAAAAATGAGATGGTCCGAACAAGCCCTTGGTTCACCCTGAAGTATAGAGAGCCCAAAACTAAATGCACTAGAGAATGGATGAAGTAGAGGAGGCAAAGGGCCCAGGAGAATAAGGTGAGTAGTCGAATAGCCATAAATGAATATGCACTGGTAAGGAGGGAGGCCTAATGACAATACAAAAATGACATTGCAGCGAAACCCAAGGCCGACTCAAAGCTGTTGTACAGTCACATCAGGAGGAAAACTGCAATCAAAGACTAGGCAATCAGGCTGAGGAGAGAAGGAGGCGAGATCACAAGAAATGACCGAGAAGTATGTGAGAAACTCGACATGAGATTTAAAGAAGTATTCACTGTGGAACCAGAAGGACTCTTGAAACACAGAGGGGTGGGGTGCACCACCAAGTGCTAGACACAATACATATGTCCGAGGAAGAGGCGAGGACGCTGCTAAGCGAACTAAATTCATCAAAGGCGATGGGGCCAGATAACATCTCTCCCTGGGTCCTGAGAGAGGGAGCAAAGGCACTATAAAACAACTATCAACAATTTTGAACACATCTATTGTAACAGGGCAGCTCCCTGAGGTATTGAAGACAGCAAATAATACACTACAGACCAATATCAATGACATGCATAGTAAGCAAAGTCATGGAGAAGATTATCAGTAGAAAAGTGGTGGAGCACCTAGAAAGGGATGAGCTTATCAACGATAATCAGCATTGATTCAGGGACGGGAAAGCCCGTGTCACAAACCTACTGGAGTTCTATGACAAAGTGACAGCAGTAAGAGAAGAGAGACAGGGGTGGGTAGACTGCATTTTCTTGGACAGTAAGAAGGCTTTTGACAAAGATTTCACACAAGAGATTAGTGCAAAACCTGGAGGGCTAGGCAGGTATAACAGGGAAGGCACTGCAGTGGATCAGTGAATAGCTGACAGAAAGGCTGGGGTCAGTCCTAGAGCCAGTACAGTTTCTGGTATATGTGAATGACATGACGGAAGGAGCAGACTCAAAAGTGTCTCTGTTTACACACGATGTAAAGTTAATGAGGAGAATTCAACTGGAAGAGTAGCAGGCAGGGCTACAAAGGGATTTGGACAAGCTATATTCCTGGTCCAGCAAATAGCACCTGTAGATCAATCCCCCAAGTGCAAAGTCATGAAGATCGGGGAAGGGCAAAGAAATCTGCAAACAGAATAGAGTCTAGGGGGAGAATGTACTAATAGCGACCAGTGAAGAGGCTGGGCTAGGAGCTATGAATAGACCCCTGCAACCACAATTAGGCGAGTACAATTAGGTGATTACATACACACACTCACGGTTGTGAGGCGCACGCGAGTCGCAACCAGGGCAGGATTTATATGGGGGCAAAGGGGGCAACTGCCCCGTGCCCCTTTGCCAGAGTGGTCCCCAGACGAAGGACTTCCTTTATAACAAAATGTAATAATAAAAAATAATTTAATTAATAAAAGGAATTAACAGTATGTAAAAAAGGAAAAGTTTGCAGTGATGTCCACAATTTAAAAAAATAATCGCACCACAACTTCATACCTTATCTGAAAACCAGTAATTTATATCAAGACAAAGATCACGACAGCCAGGAAGATGATGGGGTGGGTATTGAGAACTTTCAAAACAAGGGAAATAATGCCAATGGTGATATTCTTCAAATCACTAGTGCTCCCTCATTTAGAATATTGCTCAGTGTTGGTGGCCCCGTTCAGAGCAGGAGAAATATCAGAGCTGGAACGAATACAGAGATCATTTACGGCTCACTGAGCCAGTAACGCACCTAAATTACTGAAAACGCCTTCAAGTCTTGAACATGTACTCACTGGAGCGGAGGGAGAGAGAGAGATACATGATAATATATACCTGGAAAGTACTCGAGGGCCTGGTCCCTAATATGCTGACTGCCATAAGAACATACTGGAGTGAGAGATATGGGAGGAAGTGTAAAATAAACCCAGTGAGGAGCAGGGTTGCGGTGGGAAAAATAACGGAACACTGTATCAACAACTGGGGTCCCAGACTATTCACCATCTTACCAGAAAATAGATGAATTATTACATGTTAATGGTAAAAGCAAGAGAATTAAATAAAAGGATAGAACACAAGAGATTTGTATACCGCAATGAATGATATCAAAAAGTAAGAGTAAAAGTTAGAAAAGTAAAAATTTGAGAAAAAAGCCACTAAATGAATCAGAGAACAGATGAGAATTAATGGGGAATGCAGAAGCACAATAAGGAAATTATACATTAACTATGCTTAAAGTTCATTTCAATCTTATACGAATATAAACATCAAGAGAAAGCGAGTTGGTAATGACCACAAAACATGACTTTAATAAAGTTAAAGAAATCAGCTGAGATGACATAAATGAGGAACTAGAATTAAAGTTCCAAAACCATATTCAGACACGAGACATAACAGCTACCAGGAAGGATTTTGGAGACTTCCTGCTACCTCAGTAAACTAAACACATCAAAAGCGGTGAAACCTGAAAAAAATCACCTTCGTACTTTAAAGTAACACCAGAGATATAATGTAATCAATAACTAGGATCTATATTAAGTAACTGTCGAAAAAATATTAGCCATCAAGTTGGAATTCTGTCAATGTAATACCGAACTTCAAAAAAGGAAACATATAAGAGACAATACAGTACATAATAAGATAAGATAAGATAAGATTTCGTTCGGATTTTTAACCCCGGAGGGTTAGCCACCCAGGATAACCCAAGAAAGTCAGTGCGTCATCGAGGACTGTCTAACTTATTTCCATTGGGGTCCTTAATCTTGTCCCCCAGGATGCGACCCACACCAGTCGACTAACACCCAGGTACCTATTTGCTGCTAGGTGAACAGGACAACAGGTGTAAGGAAACGTGTCGAATGTTTCCACCCGCCGGGAATCGAACCCGGGCCCTCCGTGTGTGAAGCGGGAGCTTTAGCCACCAGGCCACCGGGCCATAATATCATGTATTTCTTACACGATAATGGACAACGTAATACAATAAGTCAGCTGGCCGTTTGAAAAGATTTAAAGTGTTAAATACATAGGTTAAGTAAGATGAAATGCAACCAGTCAAACCTTACAAGCAAAACTGAAAGTATTTTATGACGTGATGAAAGATTAAAAAGAAATAGACGACTTTGTTGGCTGTTTCATATTCAAAAATACATGTCTAAATTTGCAAATAGAACGCTGAGAAAGGGAATATGAAAAAAAGAGTAACATAAAATCTAGCAAAAAAATTAGTTCAAATTCACATTTTATTCAATTAATTAATTAATTCACAATTTTTTCAATTAATATTAATAAATAACAAGGTAATTCATAGAATCACAAAAGAAAAATGGACCTTGAGAAGACATCAAAAAAAACTAATTTTCCCGAGAACAACAGCAGAATAGCAGAATGTAAAACTAGAAAATAAATGAATATTCTTGATGAATAAGAGCAAAGATATATTCATATTGCATAAGAAGGACTATAAATGTATAATACAGTGCTGTCTAGAAGACTGGGATACAATGAATAATGCAGTGCTGTCTAGAAGACTGGGAAATCAATGAATAATGCAGTGCTGTCTAGAAGACTGGGATATAATGAATAATGCAGTGCAGTCTAGAAGACTGGGATACAATGAATAATGCAGTGCTGTCTAGAAGACTGGGAGACAATGAATAATACAGTGCTGTCTAGAAGACTGGGAGAAAGTGAATAATGCAGTGCTGTCTAGAAGACTGGGATATAATGAATAATGCAGTGCTGTCTAGAAGACTGGGATACAATGAATAATACAGTGCTGTCTAGAAGACTGGGAGACAATGAATAATACAGTGCTGTCTAGAAGACTGGGAGACAATGAATAATACAGTGCTGTCTAGAAGACTGGGATATAATGAATAATGCAGTGCTGTCTAGAAGACTGGGAGACAATGAATAATACAGTGCTGTCTAGAAGACTGGGAGACAATGAATAATGCAGTGCTGTCTAGAAGACTTGGATATAATGAATAATGCAGTGCTGTCTAGAAGACTGGGATACAATGAATAATACAGTGCTGTCTAGAAGACTGGGAGACAATGAATAATACAGTGCTGTCTAGAAGACTGGGATATAATGAATAATGCAGTGCTGTCTAGAAGACTGGGAGACAATGAATAATACAGTGCTGTCTAGAAGACTGGGATATAATGAATAATGCAGTGCTGTCTAGAAGACTGGGAGACAATGAATAATACAGTGCTGTCTAGAAGACTGGGATATAATGAATAATGCAGTGCTGTCTAGAAGATTGGGATACAATGAATAATGCAGTGCTGTCTAGAAGACTGGGAGACAATGAATAATACAGTGCTGTCTAGAAAACTGGGATATAATGAATAATGCAGTGCTGTCTAGAAGACTGGGAGACAATGAATAATACAGTGTTGCCTAGAAGACTGGGATATAATGTATAATGCAGTGCTGTCTAGAAGACTGGAGACATATGAATAACAGTGCTGTCTAGAAGACTGGGAGACAATGAATAATGCAGTTTCTGTCTAGAAGACGGGGAACAATGAAAAATCATGCTGTTAGAAGAGGGGAACAATGAAAATGCGTGTGTCAGAAACTGGGAAAATAAAAATTTGGTGCTGTCTAAAGAGGGGAACAAAAATAATCAGTGTGTCTAGAAGACTGGGAACAATGAAAATCATGCTGTCAAAGACGGGAAAATGAAAATGCATGTTCAGAAGACTGGGAAATAATAACAGTGCTGTCTAAAAGATGGAACAATGATAACAGTGCGTCTAGAGACTGGGATACAAAAAAATCATTGTCTAGAAAGGGGAGAACGAAAATGCAGTCTTGCCCAGAAGACGGGGAAAATGAATAATCCCAGGCGTCTAAAAGACGGAAAATGAATAATCATGCTGCAAAAGACGGGTACAAGAATAATCGTGTGTCTAGAAGACGGGGAACAATGAATAATGCAGTGCGCGAAACTGGGAAAAGAATAATGCATGCTGTCTAGAAGACGGGGATAAATGAATAACAGTGCTGTCAAAGACTGGAACAAGAATAATCAGTGTGCCCTAGAAATGGGAACAAAATAATCATGCTGCCTAAAGAGGGGGTACAATGAATAAGCAGTGCTCTAGAAAAGGATAAAAAATTAATCAGTCTGTTAAAAGATGGGATACAGAATAATGCAGGATGTCGAAGACTGGGAAAAATGATAAAGAGGTGTTTTGGTTTGGAAAATTGTTCCAGGCGGGTTGTTGGGTTTTTTTGTTAGGGGGGGATAAAGTTGGGATGTCTGGGGGAACAAAAAATTGCGTTTTTCCTAAAAAAAGGGAAAAAAAACAAAAATAGATGCGTTAGAAAGAAAAAAAAATAAAAAAGGTAAAAGGGGATAAAAATAATAAGAGAAAAGAAAACTGGGAAAAAAAATAAGAAAGTCAAAAAAAAGGAAAAAAAAAAAAAAGCAGATAATTAAAGAAAACGGGGGGGAACAATAATAAATTTTGCAGGAGGGTCTAAAGACTGGGAACAATAAAGCAAGGTTCCAAAACGGGGAACAATGAATAATGCAAAAAGCCAGAAACTGGGGGAAAATGAAATAATGCAGTGTTTTTCTAAAAGAGGGGGAACAATGAAATAATGCGTGCGTCTGAAGACGGGGAAAGACAATGAAAAAATGCATTGTCCAGAAGATGGGAAAACAAAAAAATAATGCAGTGATGCCTAGAAGACTGGGAGAAATGAAAAATCAGTCTGCTAGAAACTGAGAAAATTTAATAATGCAGTGATGTCGGGAAGACGGGGAGACAAAAATAATAGTTCCCTAGAAAAAGGGGAAACCCAAAAATAATCAGTTGTCTAAAAGAGGAACAAAAAATAATGCAGTGCTGTCTAGAAACGGGAACAATAAATAATGCGTGCTGTCTAAAGACGGGGAGACAAAAAAATGCAGTGTTCTAGAAGACGGGGAAACAATGAATAATGCAGTGCTGTCTAAAGCTGGGAACAATAAATAATCAGTGCTGTCTAGAAACTGGGAAACAATGAAAAATGCAGTGGTTAAAAGACGGAGAACAATGAAAAATGCAGTGCTTCTAGAAGACGGGAAAATGAAAAAACTTGCGTCTAGAAACGGGGAACAATGAATAATGCAGTGGTTCAGAAGACGGGAACAATGAATATCATGCTTTTAAAGAGGGGATAAAATAATAATGCAGTGCGCAGAAGACTGGGATAAAATGAATAATGCGTGCTGTCTAGAAACTGAAAAATAATAATCAGTGCTGTCAAAGCGGGGATAAAATGAAAAAACAGTGGTCAAAGACTGGGAACAATGAAAAATTCATGCTGCAAAGACGGGATAAAAAAAATGCAGTGCTTTTCAAAAGATGGATAAAATGAAAATAGGTTTCTAAAGACTGGGATACAAAAAAAAGATGTTCTAAAAACTGGATAAAAAGATTAATGCAGTGCTCAGAAACGGGTACAATAAAAAAGCAGTGCTGCTAGAAGACTGGGATACAAGAATAATCAGTGTGTCTAAAAACTGGGATACAAGATAATGCGGTGCCTAGAAGACTGGGAAAAATGAATAATGCAGTGGCCTAAAGACTGGGATACAAGAATAAGCAGGCTGTCTAGAAGACTGGGAACAATGAATAATGCAAAGATTCTAAAAGACGGGGAGACAATGAAAAATGCAGTGATGCAAAAGACGGGGAAAAAATGAATAATGCAGTGCTTCAGAAGAATGGAAGACAATGAATAATGCATTGATGCCCAGAAACGGGGAGACAAGAAATGCAGTGATGCCAGAAGACTGGGAGACAATGAAAAAAGCAGTGGCAGAAACTGGGAGAAAATGAATAATCAGTGAGCCTAAAGACGGAACAATAAAAATGCGTTCCCTAGAAACTGGAACAAGAATAATGCAGTTGTCTAAAGACTGGGAGACAATGAATAATGCAGGTCCCCTAGAAGACGGGGATAAAATAAAAAATGCGTATGCTAGAAGACTGGAAAAATAATAATGCAGTGTTTTAGAAGACTGGGAAAATAATAATGCAGTGTGTCTAGAAGGGGGAAAAATGAATAATCAGTTTTGCTAAAAACGGAAAAAGAATAAGCATGTTTGTCTAGAAGACGGATACAATAAATAATGCAGGTTTCTAAAAGGGGACGGGGGAACAAGAAAATGCAGTGGTTTCCCTAAAGACGGGAGACAATGAATAATCAGTTTGGTTGAAAAAGGGATACAATGAAAATCAGGTTCTAAAGACTGGGATACAATGAAATGCAGTGTACTAAAGACTGGGAACAATGAATAATGCAGTGTTCAAAAGAGGATACAATGAATAATCAGTTGCTAAAAGACTGGATAAAATAAAAAAACAGTGCTGTCAAAGACTGGGATCAAGAAAAAAGCAGTGTGCGAAGAGGAAACAATGATAATGCATTGTCTAGAAGACGGGAACATGAATAATCAGTCTGCCAAAAACTGGGATAAATAATTAATGCAGTGAGGGCTAGAAAAACTGGGATACAATGAATAATGCATTTTTCTAGAAGATGGGAACAATAATAAGCATTGCTCCCTAGAGACTGGGATACAATGAATAATGCAGATGCTAGAAACGGGATAAAATAAATTATCAGGATTCTGAAGACTGGATCAATGAAAAAACAGTGCCCTAGAAACTGGATCAATAATAATGCAGTGTCCCAAAAGACTGGGATAAAATGAATAATGCAGGTGTCTAAAACGGGGAACAATAAAAATGCAGCGGCTAAAGACGGGGGAATACAAAAATAATGCAGTGGGGCTAAAAGCAAAGAAAAATAAATAATCAGTGCTGTCAAAGAGGGGAACAAGAAAATGCGTGTGCTAAAAGACTGGTCAAAAATAAGCGGTTGTCTAGAAGACTGGGAACATAATAAACAGTGCGCCAAAAGGGGAAACAATGAAAAAAGCAGTGGGCTAGAAGACTGGTATACAATAAATTTAATGCAGTGTTCTAGAAGACGGGAACAATGAATAATGCAGTGCGCCAGAAGACTGGATAAAATTTAAAAATGCATGTGCCTATAGACGGGGAAAAAAGAATTTGCAGGATTCAGAACTGGTAAAATAAAATCAGTGCGTAAAAAGACTGGATAAAATGAAAAATGCAGTGTGCTAAAAACGGGATAAATAAATAATGCAGGGCAGAAACGGGGATAAAAAATTTAATGCAGTGGGCGAAGAGGGGATACAATGAAAATGCAGTGTGTCTAGAAAAGGGGGGTACAATAATAATGCAGTGCTGTCTAAAGACGGAACAATGAAAAATGCATGCTGCTAAAAACGGAAATACAATAAATAATCATGTGTCTAGAAGGGGGGAAACAATGAATAATGCAGTGCTGTCTAAAACGGGAACAAAATTAATCAGTGCCTAAAAAGACTGGGATACAATGAATAATGCAGGATGCTAGAAGATGGAAAACAATGATAATGCAGTGCTCCTAGAAGACGGATACAAGAATAATCAGTGCGTCTAGAAGACTGGGAACAATGAATAATGCGGGCAGTCAAAAAACTGGGTACAATGAATAATGCAGTGCTGTCTAAAACGGGATAAAAAATGAATAATGCAGTGCTGTCTAAAAACTGGGATCAAAAATAATGCATGCTGCCTAGAAAACGGGGGATACAATAAAATGCAGTGCTGTCTAAAGGGACTGGGATAAATGAATAATGCAGTGCTGTCTAGAAACGGGGATACAAGAATAATGCATGCTGCCAGAAAACGGGGGGAACAATGAAAAAATGCTTGTGTCAGAAGACGGGTACAATGATAATGCAGTGCTGTCTAAAAGACGGGATACAATAATAATGCATGGTCTAGAAGCTGGGTACAATAATAAGCATGCTGTCAGAAGACGGATACAATAAAAAGCATTTTGCTGTCAGAAGACAGAACAATGAATAATGCAGTGTGTCTAGAAATGGATACAATGAATAATGCAGGCTGTCTAAAAGACGGGATAAAAAGAAAAAATGCAGTGCTGTCAAAAAATTTACAATGAATAATGAGTGCTGTCTAGAAACTGGATCCCCTAAAAATGCATGCTGTCAAAAGACTGGGATACAGGAATAATGCATTGGTCTAGAAACGGGGTACAATAATAATGCAGGCTGTCTAAAAGACGGATACAATGAATAAGCATGCTGTCTAGAAATTTGATACAAGAAAAATGCATGTGTCAGAAACTGGGAACAATAAAAATGCAGGCTGTCTAGAAGACGGGATACAATGAAAAATGCAGTTTTTCAAAAAGACTGGGATACAATGAAAATGCAGGCCCTAAAAAGGGGGATAAATAAATAATGCTGCCTAAAAGCTGGGAACAATAATAATGCATATGTCTAGGAAGACTGGGATACAATAAAAATCGAGCCTTAGAAAATGGAACAATGAATAATGAAAGTGCTGCCTAGAAGACGGGGATCAATGAAAAATGCGGGAAACTAGAAGAAGGGATACAATGAAAATGCGGGCCCTCAAGAAAAATGGGATAAAATGAAAAAAAGCGTGTTTGCCTGAAAAAAAAAAAAAAAAAAAAAAAAAAAAAAAAAAAAAAAAAAAAAAAAAAAAAAGGGATAAAAAGAATAAGCAGTGATGTCTAGAAGACGGGATACAATGAAAAATCAGGCATCTAAAGAATGGGATACAATGAAAAAGCATGTTTGCTAAAAGATTTTGGGATCAAGAAAAATCCGGGCATAGAAGACGGGATACAATGAATAATGCAGCGATGTCTAAAAACGGGAACAATAAAAGCAGGGGCTTCTGAAGACGGGGATACATGAATAATGAGGTGCTGTCAAAGACTGGGACACAATGAATAATGCAAGTGCTGCAAAGACGGGATACAAGATAATGCAGTGCTGTCTAAAGACTGGGATCAATGAATAATGCATGCTGTCTAAAACGGGATACAATGAATAGCGGGTGCTGTCAAAAACGGGGAAAAACAATGAATAATGCAGTGCTGTTAGAAGACGGGGATAAAATGAATAGTGGTGCTGCCTAAAGACTGGGATAAATGAAAAATGCAGTGTTTTGTTTAAACTGGGTAAAATGAAAATGCATGATGTCAAAATTTGGGTAAAATAAATAAGCAGTGCTGTCATAAGATGGGAAACAAGAATAAGCAGTGCTTCTAGAAGACTGGGATACAATGAAAATTCAGTGCTGCAGAAGACGGGATACAATAAAAGGCAGTGCTTTAAAAACGGGATACAAAAATAAGCATTTGGCTAGAAGATTTGGATAAAATGAATAATGCAGTGCTGCTAGAAGGGGGATACAATGAATAATGCAGTGCTGTCTAAAAGACGGGGAACAATGAATAAGCAGGCTGTCTAGAAGACTGGGATACAATGAATATGCAGTGCGCTAAAAAACTGGGAAACAGAAAAAAGCAGTCGTTAGAAGCTGGGATAAATGCATAGCAGTGCTCCCCTAGAAACGGGAAACAAGGGAATAATGCAGTTTTGTTTGAAGATGGGATAAATTGAATAATGCAGTGAGTCAAAGATGGGAAACAATGAATAATGCAGTGCTGCCAGAAGACTGGGATACAAAAATAATGCAGGTGTCAGAAGACTGGGATAAAATGAATAAGCGTGCTCCTAATGACGGGGAAAATGAAAATGCATGTGTCAAAAAGACGGGGAAAACAATGGTAATGCAGTGCTGACTGAACGGGGTTTAAAAATGAAAATGCAGTCTGCCTAAAAGACTGGGAACAATAAATAAGCGTGCTGTCTAGAAGACGGGATCAATGAATAATGCAGTGATGGTTAGAAATTTGGGAGACAATGAACAATGCAGTGATGTTTAGAAAACTGGGAGAAAATAATAATGCAGTGATTCTAAAAACGGGGATAAAATGAATAATCAGTGATGCCCTAAAAGACTGGGATAAAATGAATAATGCTGTGTCTAGAAATGAGTACATGAATAATGCAGTGCGTCAGAAACGGGGATAAGTGAAAAATGCATGCTGCCTAAAAATGGGTTTTAATGAATAATGCAGTGATGTCAAGAAGAGTGGAATACAATGAAAAAAAGCAGTGCTCCCCAAAGAAGGGGATACAAGAAAAAATGCATGCTGTTCAAAAGAGGGGAACAAAAAATCATGCTGCAGAAACGGGAACAATGAATAAGTTGAAAATTTTGGCCCTTACCGCGGGTTTTTTATAACTTATATTTTGAACATTTTAGCTAAAAATGACACAAATCGTTAAAACAGCCGCCCCTGCAGCAAATCTAGAACGCCCCGAAACCATCAAAACAGTGGGTGTCAAGAGATAAAATTTTGTAAGTAAAATTACCCCTGGGGGGTTGTTATGTCAGCATATTTCTTCGTTTTGGCTGACGAAAACTTACTTGTTTGGACTCAAAAGTCCCCCACCCGATTATAGGTTGTTAAAAACTCCTTGTGATCAAAATTTGCACAATCCCCCCGATCACAAGAAATTCGTAACATCCCTTGCTCTTTGAAGTTAGCTATGGTGTTCCAACCCCTTTCGACAGATATCGGTGACTTGATAGAAGCTGAAGTGCCCTTGGATGCCCACGTCTCCATTGTTAGGAAAAGCACACTGGTACACTTTGTTCACAAGATTTGTCTTAATTTCACAATGTATCACAAGAGAAATCACACCTCTCTTATTTTTTGTGCAGAGACCCTTGTTCACCCCACGCACAGACTCCGGCGTCAGTGTCACTCGTGTAGAGTCAAAGATAGTCTGCCCGACGCCAAACGGCCCATGCAAAGGGGGCCCCCACAAAAAAAAAAAAAAAACGTGCCCCTAGCCCTGATTTTTTCCCCCCTCCTCGATAAAGCAAAGAAAAGTTTGTTTTTGCGTTTTTAAGCGTAGACAAAATGTCACATTTTTACAGGTAATAAAGGGGAGCAGGATTTTCTTAATTGTCCGCTAAGTAAGAGATGTATGTCTCATAAAATTACACTTTGCACACCGCTGCAAGGAGCGGGGGCCCTTTGGAAAAGGCAAGCATCTGTGAAAAATTTACCCCACCTAGCGTAAACAAGATGCCCCCCCCCCTTTCGAGTGGCCCGCGGGGCAAGGGGTTGGGCCCCTAGGGCTGAAAGGGGAAAGGGAAGGGGGCTTTTTACCCCCCCCCTGGAGAAAAATTTTCACAAAAAATGCAGTGCTGCCTAGAAAACGGGGGGTACAAGAATAATGCAGTGCGCCTAGAAGACTGGAACAATGAATTTTTCGTGTTGCCTAAAAGACGGGGATACAATGAATAATGCAGTCTATCTAAAAGACTGGGATACAAAGAAAATCAGTGTGTCTAAAATGGGAGACAATGAAATAATGCGTATGTCTAGAAGACGGGGATACAATGATAATGCAGTGATGGCTAAAACTGTGAACAATGAAAAATGCAGTGAGTCTAGAAGCTGGGAGACAATGAATAATCAGTGAGCCTAGAAGACTGGGATAAAAATGAATAAGCAGTGGAGAAGATGGTAAAAATGAATAATCGTGACGTCTAGAAGCTGTGAGACAATGAAAAGCAGTGCTTCAGAAGCGGGATACAGTAAAATGAGTTTTGCTAGAAGACTGGGATACAATGAATAATGCAGGTTGTCTAGAAGACTGGGGGACAATGAATAAAGTTGCTAAAGATGGATAACAATGAATAACAGTGCTGCCTAAAAGTTTTTGTAAAAAGAATAATCAGTGCTGTCTAGAAACGGGAGAAAGAAAAAGCAGTGCTGCGTAAAGACTTTGAACAATGAATAACAGGCTGCCTAGAAGACTGGGATGCAATGAATAATAAAAGTGATGCTAGAAGACTGGGATACAAGAAAAAACAGTGTTTGTCTAGAAGACTGGGTACATTAGCGCAAATGGAATCTTTATTCGGGAAACTTTTTCGAAAAAAACGGGCTTCATCAGCCCAATAAAAAGAGGAAGGGCAAAAGGGAGAGGAGGGTGTGAGGTAATCATCCCTCAGCCTGGGGGTCGATGTGTTTTGACCATCAACCTTGTAGAAGTACATTCTCAAGATTGATGGATGAACACATCGACTCCAGGTTGAGGGGCTGATTACCTCACACTCCCTCCTTCCTTAAAGCCTTCCCTTCGTTGGACTGATGAACCACGTGTGGCAAATTTTCCCGAATAAAGATTCCCCTTGCTGCTAAATTCTCAATCTTCAATTTTCGGTTTTTTCCAAACCATTTACCAAGACGGGGTACAATGAATAATGCATGCTATCTAGAAGACGGGAAACAATGAAAAATGCAGTGCTGTTAGAAGACTGGGATACAGAATAATGCATGCTGTCTAGAAGACGGGGTACAATGAATAATGCAGTGCTGCCTAGAAGACTTTGATACAATGAATAATGCAGTGCTGTCTAGAAGACTGGGAGACAATGAATAATGCAGTGCTGTCTAGAAGACTGGGAGACAATGAATAATGCAGTGATGTCTAGAAGACTGGGATACAATGAATAATGCAGTGCTGTCTAGAAGACTGGGATACAATGAATAATGCAGTGATGGCTAGAAGACTGGGAGAAAATGAATAATGCAGTGATGTCTAGAAGACTGGGAGACAATGAATAATGCAGTGATGTCTAGAAGACTGGGATACAATGAATAATGCAGTGCTTTCTAGAAGACTGGGAAACAATGAATAATGCAGTGAAGTCTAGGAGACTAGGAGACAATGAATAATGCAGTGCTGTCTAGAAGACTGGGAGACAATAAATAATGCAGTGATGTCTAGAAGACTGATAGACAATGAATGATGCAGTGATGTTTAGAAGACTGGGAGACAATGAATAATGCAGTGAAGTCTAGGAGACTAGGAGACAATGAATAATGCAGTGATGTCTAGAAGACTGGGATACAATGAATAATGCAGTGATGTCTAGAAGACTGGGATACAATGAATAATGCAGTGAAGTCTAGGAGACTAGGAGACAATGAATAATGCAGTGATGTCTAGAAGACTGGGAGACAATGAATAATGCAGTGATGTCTAGAAGACTGGGATACAATGAATAATGCAGTGAAGTCTAGGAGACTAGGAGACAATGAATAATGCAGTGATGTCTAGAAGACTGGGATACAATGAATAATGCAGTGATGGCTAGAAGACTGGGAGACAATGAATAATGCAGTGATGTCTAGAAGACTGGGAGACAATGAATAATGCAGTGATGTCTAGAAGACTGGGAGACAATGAATAATGCAGTGCTGTCTAGAAGACTGGGATACAATGAATAATGCAGTGAAGTCTATAAGACTAGGAGACAATGAATAATGCAGAGCTGTCTAGAAGACTGGGAGACAATGAATAATGCGGTGATGTCTAGAAGACTGGGATACAATGAATAATGTAGTGATGTTTAGAAGACTGGGAGACAATGAATAATGCAGTGCTGTCTAGAAGACTGGGATACAATGAATAATGCAGTGATAGCTAGAAGACTGGGATACAATGAATAATGTAGTGATGTTTAGAAGACTGGGATACAATGAATAATGTAGTGATGTTTAGAAGACTGGGATACAATGAATAATGCAGTGATAGCTAGAAGACTGGGATACAATGAATAATGTAGTGATGTCTAGAAGACTGGGATACAATGAATAATGTAGTGATGTTTAGAAGACTGGGATACAACGAATAATGCAGTGATGTCTAGAAGACCGGGATACAACGAATAATGCAGTGCTGTCTAGAAGACTGGGATACAATGAATAATGCAGTGATGGCTAGAAGACTGGGATACAATGAATAATGCAGTGCTGTCTAGAAGACTGGGATACAATGAATAATGCAGTGCTGTCTAGAAGACTGGGATACAATGAATAATGCAGTGCTGTCTAGAAGACTGGGATACAATGAATAATGCAGTGATGTCTAGAAGACTGGGATACAATGAATAATGCAGTGATGTCTAGAAGACTGGGATACAATGAATAATGCAGTGCTGTCTAGAAGACTGGGATACAACGAATAATGCAGTGCTGTCTAGAAGACTGGGATACAATGAATAATGCAGTGATGGCTAGAAGACTGGGATACAATGAATAATGCAGTGCTGTCTAGAAGACTGGGATACAATGAATAATGCAGTGATGTCTAGAAGTCTGGGAGACAATGAATAATGCAGTGATGTCTAGAAGACTGGGATACAATGAATAATGCAGTGCTGTCTAGAAGACTGGGATACAATGAATAGTGCAGTGATGTCTAGAAGACTGGGAGACAATGAATAATGCAATGCTGCTTAGAAAACTGGGACACAATGAATAATGCAGTGCTGTCTAGAAGACTGGGATACAATGAATAATGCAGTGCTGCCTAGAAGACTGTGATACAATGAATAATGCAGTGCTGTCTAGAAGACTGGGATACAATGAATAATGCAGTGCTGCCTAGTAGACTGGGATACAATTAATAATGCAGTGCTGTCTAGAAGACTGGGATACAATGAATAATGCAGTGCTATCTAGAAGACTGGGATACAATGAATAATGCTGTGCTGTCTAGAATACTGGGATACAATGAATAATGCAGTGCTGTCTAGAAGACTGGGATACAATGAATAATGCAGTGCTGTCTAGAAGACTGGGATACAATGAATAATGCAGTGATGTCTAGAAGACTGGGATACAATGAATAATGCAGTGCTGTCTAGAAGACTGGGATACAATGAATAATGCAGTGATGTCTAGAAGACTGGGATACAATGAATAATGCAGTGATGTCTAGAAGACTGGGATACAATGAATAATGCAGTGCTGTCTAGAAGACTGGGATACAATGAATAATGCAGTGATGTCTAGAAGACTGGGATACAATGAATAATGCAGTGATGTCTAGAAGACTGGGATACAATGAATAATGCAGTGATGTCTAGAAGACTGGGATGCAATGAATAATGCAGTGATGTCTAGAAGACTGGGATACAATGAATAATGCAGTGCTGCCTAGAAGACTGGGATACAATGAATAATGCAGTGCTGCCTAGAAGACTGGGATACAATGAATAATGCAGTGCTGTCTAGAAGACTGGGATACAATGAGACGTAAATAGAGCAAAACCGGAGACCACTAAAAAGTTGTAAACCTATTTCCTCATCTTCGATAACTGTCAATTGTTTTTGCAAAGTTGAATAGGACTAATTATCTGAGACGAAAATAATGACTTAAATTTAAACCAGGTTTTCAGATGAGCCAACTAAACATCAGAAATAATTCCCTTTGTGTAAGAAGAATTGAAAAAATTAAGTTAATTGGGAAGA
This sequence comes from Cherax quadricarinatus, assembly GCF_026875155.1. Lineage (NCBI taxonomy): Eukaryota > Metazoa > Arthropoda > Malacostraca > Decapoda > Parastacidae > Cherax > Cherax quadricarinatus. The sequence continues at coordinate 3,821,854 of NC_069409.1, forward strand.
GCATTGTTACAATCGACTAAATACATAATTTTAATGAAATACGCTGAACCTAAACAAGCAGTGAATAAGCAAGCGATGCCAGTTAATTATAGTGCTAAAATAGTGCTAAAATAATGCTAAAATGGGGTCTAAGGGTTGGATTTCATTCACCTCAGATACAATTTGTGGACCAATAGAGAATCTCCTTGAAGGTAATGTAGGTTCAGTAATTCAGTACAGTTTAGCTCAGAATACAGACATAAAAAAATCCATCCTATCCGTTTGTTTAAGTGACTTAAGCTGAATTATAGGAAACACTTAAGATATTGATTTAAATATATTTATATTACAAATCATGAAAAAAGATAACTAAGAATAAAAGAACTATTGAGGAAAAGATGTCTATCGATCATTCATCACAGTCACCAGTTTGCTAATGTATTTTCCAGGTTCCCTATGTTCACGTGTCTCCAAACATGCTGCATGAATCCATGAGTGACCTGGCAGGCAACCCAAAGTTCCCTTCCATAGAGGGCAATTACTTACTGGACCTAGGCTACCCTCTTACCTTCATTGGTAGAATAATCAGCACACTCAGTCAGTTGATGTATAATGTCATCAATATGCATTACGTAATTCCCAAGTGAGTTTTCGTGTTATTTTCGTAATCTGCTCCCCTGTTATTTTTTTTATTCCTTCTCTAGTTTTAATGAACCAAAGAACTTTTTTATTTGCAATGATAATTTTTTTCACCTTTTTTTTATAACTCTTCATATTCTTAATCATTATTTCTTGGTTCTACCTTGTATCATCACTGTTGGTTCTACCTTGTATCATCACTGTTGGTTCTACCTTGTATCATCACTGTTGGTTCTACCTTGTATCATCACTGGTATCAGCTTTACAAACATGAAAACAAAATGATTCAAAACCAATACTCATGGTAAGAAATGCTGATAGTAAATACTGGGTTAAGATCACACAATGAGTGAAAAGTATTATCATAAACCCTCTTTCGTTGCAGTTATTATCAATAACACAACGCTCAAGAAATCGGTAGATTGCAGCCTAATCACTCTTACACACACACACACACAAACATACACACACACACACATACACACACACACACACACCCCACACACATATATATATATATATATATATATATATATATATATATATTATATATTATTATAATATATATATATATATATATATATATATACATTTTATATATAATAATTTATATATATATATATATATATATATATATATATATATTATATAAAATGCAATATATATATTCATGTAAGAGATTTTAACCATCCAATTGATTTTCAAAAAATTGAGAAAGCAGTATCAAGCAAGTTTCCCTGGTCGACAGGAATATAATTGAATCTTGTTTCATAAAAAGCAGTTTTGACAATAATATGAATATTTCCTTTGGTTTATATAAATTAGATCCATTTAAAATTAATAGAATTTGGGAAATTTTAATAATACAGGACAAATAATCGTTAAAATTTCTTATTTTTTGGGAGAATAGTTTTGGGGTGAGTTGTGCCAGGACCTATCCAAGTTGGGTCGGCGCGCGCAGGTGTTTAAACCGTTCGGGATTGATTGAGGTCCCGGCCCGACCCTTATATGCTTCCTTGGATGCTTTACTTTCATAGTTCCTTGTAATGTAGTATCACAAAAGCGCTTGGAATTTTCTTTCTTTCAGAGGGGTTGTTTTGTGTGCACGGGAGTACATGATTTCATCGTTACTGGTCCCATCTAGACAGAGGTTTTTTGATAAGGACCTCCCTCGCATGGGCCCGTAGGCTTTACAGTGTTCCCCCATTCTTATTCTTATGACATTCCTCAGGTCATGCGCCACCACTCTCCCCTATATAATAATGTTTTTCTCCCTTTGTATGTTAGAAGTGAAAAGGGCCCCGGGACCAAAAACTTTTCTAATAAATATGTTATAGTGTTTGTTACGGCTTTTAAAACCAACTTGTCGGTTTTATTCCAGGTTTTTACCATATATATATAAATATAATATATTATATATATATATATTATATATTTATATATTAATATAAAAAATAAAATATTATAATATATATATATATATTTGGATGGATTTAGAAGGGATGAGGTTAATCTAAAATTGATGGGGGAAAAAAGGTGAGTGGTGCGTTGGGGTTAGTGGAGTAAAAAAAACTTATCTATGGATGCAAAGAAGGGAATGTATAAAATTTATAGTAGTCCAACCCCTTCTTTATGGAGTGAAGTTTGGGTGGAAAATGCGGGCAGCGAGGAGAAGGTTGGAGGCAGTGGGATGCCTGTCTAAGGGAATGTGGGTGAAATTTTATGTAAAAAAATTCGGAGTGGGAAATTGGGTAAAGGTGTGGAGAAAAATAAAAAAGTATTATCAGAGGGCGAAGGGGGGTTTGTTGAGGTGGTTTGGTCATTTAGAGAAAATGGATAAAAAGTAGAATGAATGGAGAGCTTTTAAATCTATGGGGGAAGGAAAAGGGGTAGGGGTCGTCCTCAAAGGGGTTTTGGAAAGAGGGGGGAAAAGGGGTTTTTGTGGGCGAGGGTTTGGGGATTTTTCCGCAAGCGTGCATGACGTGTTAGATAGGAGTGATTGGAGACGAATGATACTTGGGACCTGCGATCTGTTGGAGTGTGAGCGGGGTAATATTTAGCGAAGGGATTCGGGAAAAACCCGGGTTATTTTCATATAGTCGGATTTTAGTCCTGGAAAAGGTAAGTACAAGGCCTGCACTTTAAAGGAGGGGTTTGGAATATTGGCAGTTTGGAGGGATATGTTGTGTTCTTTTTTAGTTATGCTTCAAAACTGTTGTATTCTGAGACCCGCAAAAGCGTATATGTTGTTGGGGAAATTTTGAATGTGATGAAAGTATTTTCTTTTTGGGAATTTTCTTTTTTTTTTTTTGGGTCCCCCTGCCTCGGTGGGAGGGCCGACTTTTTTAAAATATATATTATATTATATATATATATATAATATTATATATTTTTAAATATATATATATATTTTTTTAATAATTTATATATAAAAAATTATTATATTACATATAATATATATATATATATATAACAATATATATTTTCTTTCTTTTTTCAACACATGGGCCCAAAATTTCCCCCCGAGGCAGGGTGGCCCAAAAAAAAAAAAAGAAAGTTTTCTTTTAAATTTAGTAATTTATATGGGAGAAAGGGGTTTTACTACCCCCTTGTCCCGGCATTTTTTCCCTCTTAAAACAAGCAGGGCTTAGGGAGGAAAAATTTCTTTTCCCACTTCCCATGGAGATAAGAAAAATAAACAAGAAAGAACTAGAAAGAAAATAGAAAAAAAAACCCAAAGGGTGTGTATATTATGTTTGTCAAGTTTGTTTTTGGGACCTAATGTAAGTGAAGAGCAAGACGTACCTGAAATTTGCATTTCATAGACAGAAAAATGGACCCCGCAACCTTTACCATCATGTAAAAAATTACAGGCTTTCGTTTTAACTCATTGGCAGGACGGTAGTACCTCCCTGGTGGTTGCTGTCTAAAACCTACTACCTAAATATGTATGATGTAATATATTTTTTATTTATAATAATATTATATATTTATTAAATATATATATATATATATATATATATATTTTTATATATATATATATGTGTTTGTATTATGAAATTTTATATATTATATTTTATATATAATATAATAATATATAAAAAATTATATAAAATATAATTATATATAATATATATATTCTGAGAGTACTTGGTGACAGCAAAAAACCCAGGGAGGTTACCGCCTGCCAAGTATGTTAAAACGAAACCCTATAATTGTTTACTGATGGAAGATTGCTGGTGTCCTTTTTTCTTCAAGAACATGAAAGGTTTCAGATACATTGCGCCATTTTGGGGTTAGGTGGTCCTGGGTTTTAAAGCGACATGTGGTTTCGCTTACCATAGGCAGGCCCCGTACAACATGGGTTCAAACCTTGGCTAGCGCAGTGTTTTTTTTATTGATATATATAAAAATTTATATATATAATATATTTATTATTTATTAAAAATTTAAAAAATTTATTTTTATATATTATAATATTATATGTCGTCCCCAAAAGGCAAAAAAATTGCGATCTTGGCTTAAAGCAACGCCATTTTGCCTATAGGAAAAGGGGAGAAAAATTTGTGTATGAAAATAATTTCCCCAAAAATCTTTGCCAAAACGAAATAAAATAATTTACTGTGTTTAGTTTGTATTAGATTATTGTAAACAAATTAAAATAATTTTTTGTTGGGTTAGGAAAAATTTTAAATTGTTCTTTTTATAAAAAGGTTAGGTAAGTTTTCTAAGATTCTTTTGTAGCGAAATTAAAATTTTTCTTTAACTTTAAAGAAAAAAAAATGTTCTTTAAAGTATTAGGAAAATTTTCAGAAAGGATTAAATTTTAAAAAATGAGTTCTTGCTCTTTCTTTTTTACATATTGGCACGACATATATATAATATATTTTATATATATTATAAAATTTATATATATATATTTTAAATTTAAATAATATTTAATATATATATATATTATAATATATATTATATATTTTTATATAATATATATAATATATATATTATATATAAAATTATAATAAATAATGAATAAGTCACAGTAAACAGGTGTTTCAAAATATCCCCAAAACAACCACTCTGAAAGAAAAGAAAAATTCCAAGCCTTTGTGACTATCAATTTAAAGGAACTATGAAAGTGAAGATCCAAGGAAGTATATAAGGGGTGGGCAGAAACCTCACTTTCAGATCCCACAAGGGTTTTTAAAACACGTGCGGCGGCGACCCAAACTTGGATAGGCCCTTTTTGAAAAAACCCCCCCCAAGCTATTTATTTTTTCCAGTGTATTTTTAAATTCTACCAAAAAACTATTAATTTTTAAGGATTAATTTATATAAACCAAAGGAAAATTCATATTATTGTCAAAACTGTTTTTTGAAACAAGATTCAATATATTCCTGTCGACCATGGACTTGCTTATACTTTTCTCAACTTTTTAAACAAAAGGTGGTTTTAAAACTCTTACATGAATAAATAGAGCTTGGAATTTGTCCAGTTTAAAGCTATTTTTGTTGTTTTAATTTGTTCGAGATTTTTTACAGTTTTGACCGTAATAAAATTTATCGCAATTTTAAGGAATCTTATAGACACATCCCATCAGCATTTTTTGGGGAATTCTTAATCAAAAGTTTTTTACGTATCAAGGGTTTTTTAATACAAAATTAATATTAAAAGTCTTAAGAAGAGAAGGCTTCAACCAAGTTTTCATGGAAGGGAAAACCACATATTTTTTGTTGAATAAAGGGTGGTTGCCCCTTTTTTGGGTTATAAAAAAGGTTCCAAAACAACTTTAAAAAATTATCAATTACATTCTTGGGTATTTTAAAAACATTACCTATTTATAAATTTTTGGGTATTTCCTTATCTATGAATGGATACAAAAACGTAAAGCTCTCAAAAAAAATTGATGAGAAAACAGGGCAGTTTGGGTCTATCTTGATGCGAGGAAAAATAAGAAAATAAGAAAATAAAAAATGAGGAACATCAGAAGGGGGTAGGCCCATACGAGGCGGTCCTTACAAAGACTCTACCTAAAGCTCCCCCCACCCCCCCAAAACCCAAACAAAATCAGCCCTCCCACTCATATATTTGTCCCTCTCTTTTAAAGCTACCCAAGGCCCAAACCTCATCACCCCCCGGGGGAAAACTGTTCCACGCATCTACAACTCTGGGTTTGAAACCAAGTACTTCCTATTTCCCTTTTAAATTAAATTTATCCCAAATTAAATCCCTTATTCCCGGTTCTTTCCTGGTTCGACACCCTCAGTACTTTTTAATGTCTCCCTTGTTTATGCCCCCTATCCCCTTACACTTCAAAGATACTCCCCTCATTCTACCCTCCCAGAGAGTGGGGATTTAAGGGTTAAGTCTATTTCTAGGGAGGTTCCTTACAAGTAAAACATTTTTGTCATTTTTTCTGATGTTCTTAAGGTCTATGTCCCCGTAGAAGGGGACCAAAAACTGAGCAGCATAATCTAAAATTAGGCCTCACTAGTTGTATAGACTGTAAAAAAAACTTTTGGACTTCGTTACTTATATTCTTTAGATAAATCCCAAATAATTGTTTTCCTTTTTGGCACACTGAGACACTGCTGTCTTGGTTTAGATTTCTGCTTCATGACTCCCCAAGTTTTTTTCACATTCGTATGACCAAGCCTACTTTACCTAGATTATAGCTTTGAGGGTTATTTTCATTTTCCAAGGGCAAGTACCTTCATTATCCAAAAATTAAAATTCTCTGCCATTTTAACCAAAACATTTTTTTTGTTCAAATCGTCCCTGGAGTTCTTGATATCCCCCAAGGGGAATTTTTACGCCCTATCTTTGTTCATCAGCAAACTTACTATGTCATAGTAATCCTTATCAAGGTCATTTAATTAAATTATGAACAAGGGGGCCCAAAAAGTCCTGTGGGAAAGCCCTAGTGCTAATCCCCCCCCAGTTTCCTCCATTAATGGGAACTCCTGCTTTTTTTGGAAGCCTGCCCAATCCATCTAGAAAATTTACCTCCTATACCGAGTGCCATTTTCTTAAGGTCTCTTTTGGGTACTCTTTCGAAGGCTTTACTAAAATCCAAATAAAACAATATAATTCCCTTTCACTTCAACGCCCCAAATGTTTTTATTGAAAAAGTCGTGTTTGTCAGGCAGGGAAAGACCTTCTGAATCCATGCTGAGATTATTTTTCAAGTTATGCTCTTTAAAGGGGAATTTTGAAATGTCAGCTATAATTGATTTTAATTTAAATTGCCCCTATAGATGTAGGTTATTGGACGGTAATTTAAAGGGGTGGATTATCCCCCCTTTTGAATTTGGAACCACATTAGCCATCTCCACATCTCGGCAAACACTGGTAAGGAAAAGGGCGCATTTTAATACCCTTAATGGGCGACTAAGCCACTTGCTTTCCCCAAGTTTCCCCTTTAAAAAACTCATGGGTTCCCCGGGGACTTATTTTGGTTTCAGTTTGTCTATCCCCTTAATAAACCCGTCCCCGTGACAGTAATTTGTTAACTTGAATTCATAGGAAAATAATAATTGTTAATTATGGAATCTCTTTACATCTTCCCTGTAAAAACGAAAAAATAGTCATTAAATAAGGAAACATTTCCCGTTCATTATCCCCTCGCTGTCCATTCCCGATTTCAGAGGGTTTCCACTTTTTCCTTTTCCTTGTCCTATACATTTAAAGAAAACCCCCTTTGGATTGTCTTTGATTCATTAGAACTCTAATTTCATAGTCATTTAAACCTTTTCTAATCGCTTTTTTTCTTCTCTTTTAAGCTGAACATATTTGGGGCAGAAGGTTAACCCCTCCTTTCTGTGCGCCTTAAATTCCCCTTTTTCCCCTAATAGATGCTTTTGCCTCCTGTTAACCCCTTTGGGTCGTTATTATTAGACCTAATTTCTTCTGGGGAATGTATAATCTGGGCACTTTTTCATTATTAAGACCCTTCTTTTTATAAAAATGATTTTTGTCAAAAAAATCATTGTAATAACCCCCAATCAAAAATTAGACGGTTCCCTAAGTCCATTTTAATCGGCCCGAACAAAATCGGGGATTTTTTCTTATTATTTTTTTTGCATTCCATTAATGTGGTGAGGATTTTTATCACTTGCGCCAAGTCTTCAGTGATCTCCCAATTTTTCACGAGTGTTTCCTTTTTTTACAAGACTAGGTTAGCAAAATTTTTTCCCCTGGTAGGTTCAGTTACACTCTGTTTCGAAAACAGTCCTGAAAGTTTCCATGAAGTCACTGGGGCTCTGATTACCTGTCAAAGAATTCCAGTCAAATTTTGGGTTAATTAAAGTCCCCTATATGAACGTTACTGTGACAGAAGCCCAACAATTTCGTCCCAAAGAAGTCTCCCCCTTTTCGTGATCCCAAACTGGAGGTCGGGATATTTACCCTAAAATTTTTTCTTTCCTCCACGAACCCCTACCAAACAGACCTTTTTCTGCTCCCTCTATTTTTATCCTGTTTTTTTGCAACAATTAAAAATTTTTTTTGAACTACAAGCAACTCCTCCCCCCCTTTCCCTTACTCTATCCACATTGAATAAATTAAAACCTGAATATTCACTCAAACAGTATATCCCGACTCTTTAAATCATAAAACGTTTAGTTAATGCAAAGATACAAAGTTCCCCGCACACCCTACCAAAAGTTTTTCTTAATTTTATTTCTTGCACTTCGATGTTAGCTAAAAACCATATATGTTTTTTTTTCTGCACATTTTTCCTATTTCTTTGTTTTTAAAAAATTTTTGAAATTATCTTCCCCCAGTTCTCCATGACAGTTACTATTAAGATTTTAATATCAAGCATAAGTCAATATTCCATATCATTATTAATCATTTCTAAACCATACCTCTAACTAACCAGTTTAAAGTCCTAACAACCCCCTCAACTGAGTTAGCAAGAAAACCCACACCTGCCCTGGATAAGTGAACCCCATCCCTGGCATACATGTCATTTCGGCCATAGAAGTTGTCCAGTTGTCAATGAATGGTACTGCATTATCCTTACAGTGTTTATCCAGCCAACAATTAACACCAATTGCTCTGGACAACCATTCATTACCAACACCTCTTCTTGGCAAAATGCCAAATATAACAGGGCGCCCCCCCTTCTTCCTAATCATGTCTATAGCTGTCCTGAACTTTCTAACTAAATCCTCACTTCTACACTTGCCTACATCATTGCCTCCAGCACTGAGGCAAATAATAGGATTGATCCCATTACCGTTCATGATGTTGTCAAGCCGGCTAACAATGTCCTCCATCCCAGCCCCAGGAAAGCATACCCTTTGTCTCCTACTCCTGTCCTTCAAGCAGAATGCCCTATCCATGTATCTAACCTGGCTATCCCCAACAACAACAATATTCTTACCTTCCTTGTTGTCGTTCGTCGTGACGATCCCAGTAGTAGACTCACATTCGTCGGGTAGCACCGAGAATGCGTTGGAGGTTTCCACGGGAGTTTCCACAGCAGTCTCTTTCTTCTTCATCGTTTCTGGCTTTCCATTCGTCTTCTTGATCGTCAACTTCGTCGTCCCCTGCTGTCCAACCACTGACCACGATCCCTTCTTGACCTGAGGACTCGAAACAGGAGGACTACTACGAATCCTCTTGTTTTCCTCGGTCAATCGCCGTATCTCCATCTTCGCTGCCCTCAATTCTTCCTTAAGTTGCTGGTAAAGTTGCTCGATGGAGGGCATCTTGGTTCAGTCCACGGGAGCAAACAAGACATAGGAACAGTTATTTGTAGGTTTTCTGTAAATTTTAAATTTGAATTCATTATTACCCTTAATAATTAAAACATCTAGAAAAGGCAATGAGTTATTTTCTTCAAACTCAACAGTAAAGTTTATAGAATGGGCTAAGCTATTTAATTTTCCAAGAAAATGGTGTATATCTACATTTTTGGGCATAAGACACAAAATATCATCAACATATCTGAACCATTTAGCTCTATTAGGGAGGATTGTGTTAAGCAACTGCATATATATATATGCAGTGGAACCCCAGTGCTCGAACAGCTCCGTACTAGAAGAATTCGGTACTTGAACTTTTTGTTCGGTAAATAAAATCGCTCGGTAATCGACCGCTTGCTCGGCACTTGACCAATCAAACACAATGTGCCAGATCATGTGCGTCAGTGCAGTGCAGCTGTCGCTCAGTACAAAACTCTTCTGAAATTCACTGCAAACTATTTCGTTTTTCTTCTTATTTTTTATATTATTTGTATAAATAAGTCACCATGGGGCCTAAGAAGATTAGTGATAACAGTTAACCAAAAAGAAAATTGGTTACAGTGTGTCTGTCCTGATGTAAATGCCGCTTCAGCCTCTCCATATAAAATGCCTTTAATTAATTTCGGCGTCTTTATTATGCTTCTAGGTTTTCTACTGTGTTCCTGATATCAAGTTGGAATAACAGTGATAGACAGATAACCTTTATTATTAATATTAGCATAATTACACAACATTATATTCGCACCACCGCTAGTATCCAGGTATCAAGACTACTCATCAGATACTGAATGCTCCTACTGCTGACCCCTCCCTCTCGCTCCTATTGCTCCTCCCACTTCGGGCCCGTTTTATATTGTGCTTGCTTTCCATTTTGAATTTTTATTCACACAAAAAAATAAAAGATTTACTGCTATGAAAACTACTGCGTTATTGAAAAAATTGGTATAAATAGTATCAGCGCATTTGTGAAAGCATATTAGACCCACCGGTCTACGTGTATTGGACGCATGACGTGATTTGTTCATTCTTTAACATCAGCAAAAATCGAACATTTCCGCTAATTTGAGCTCAATTTCAAAGCGCTTTTAGTTTGTAAACGATTGAAAATCATCTCTATTTCTGTAATATACGTTTCATTCTATCAAATGAGACCAAAAAAAACGAGAATACAGTCATAAATGCCACAGGAATATACACCGCAAAATTTCTGTAAGTGTATTTTTGGGGGTCTGAAATGGATTAATCAAAATATATAATATATATATATATATATATATATATAATATTATATATATATATATATATATATATATATATATATATATATATATATATATATATATATATATTTATATAGGGGATGGGGTCCACCTCTGGTGTAAATTGTGGGATCCATAGCCTCGGAGAAGTGGATAAAAAGGCTTCAAGGAAGAATATTTGGATATATATATATTATGCGTGCTTACACTACAGTTATAAATCTGCAACATTAACACCCCTCCTTCAGAGTGCTGGCACTGTACTTCCCATCTACAGGTCTCAAGGTCGGCCTCTCGGTTTCCCTGCATCCCTTCATAAATGTTACTTTCCTCACACTCCAACAGCAAATCAGGACCTAAAAACTGTTTGTTTCCATTCGCTCCTATCTAACACACTCATGCACGCTTGCTGGAAGTCCAAGCCCCTTTCACACAAAACCTCCTTTAACACTCCCTCCAATGTTTCCGAGACCAACCCCCTACCCTGCCTTCCCTCCACTACAGATTTATACATTCTCGAAATCATTCTCTTTCGTTCCAGCCTCATACATGTCCGAACCACCTCAACAACCCTTCCTCAGCCCTCTGGATAATAGTTTTGGTAATCCCACACGTCCTGCTGATTTCCAAACTATTGATCCTCTGCATTATATTCTCACCACACATTGCCCTCAAACATGATATCTCCACTGTCTCCAGCTTTCTCCTTGCTGCAACATTCACAATCAATGCTTCACGCCGAAACAAGAGCGTTGGTAAAACTATACTCTCATACATTCCCGGCTATGCTTCTATGGATAATTTTTTTTGTCTCCACAGACTCGTCAGTGCACCGTCATCAATTCTATGATTTACCCCATCTTCCACAGACCCATCTGCTGGCACGTCCACTCCCAAATATCTGAAAACATTCACCTCCTCCATACTCTCTCCCTCCAATCTGATATCCAATCTTCCATTACCTAATTTTCTTGTTATCTTTATTACTTTACACTTTCCTATATTCACTTTAATTTCCTTCTTTTACATACCCTACCAACTCATCCACCAACAACTGTAACTTCTCTTCAGAATCCACCAAAAGCACAGTATCATCAGCAAAGAGCAACTGTGACATCTCCCACCCGTGCAATCACTTCTCCTACAATTCTATATATAAATATATTGAACAACCATAGTGACATCTAACATCTCAGTCTAAGGCCTATTTTTACTGGGAAATAATCTTCCTCTCTCTCCTACATTAACCTGAGCCTCAATATCCTAGAAAAAACTCTTCACTGCCTTCAGTAACCTACCTCCTGTTCAATGCATTTGCAATATCTGCCACATTACCTCCTTATCCACCCTATCATACGCCTTTTCTAAATCCATAAATGACAAGAAAATCTTTTTACCCTTATCTAAATACTGTTCACCTATATGTTTCACTATAAAAACTTGGTCTACAAACCCCCTACTCTTCTTAAAGCCTCACTGTTCATCTACTATCGTGTTTTGCGTCTTACTCTTAGTTCTTCAAATAATAACTCTACCATACACTTTACCAGGTATACTCAACAGATTTATTGCCCTTTAATTTTTACACTCTCTTTTGTTTCCTTTATGCAAAGGAACTATGCATGTTCTTTGTCAGTCCCTATGTACCTTACCCTCTTCTATACATTTATTAAAAAAAAAAAAAACGCTAAACGCTCCAGGACCATATCTCCACCTACTTTGAACGTTTCTATCTTTAACCCATCATTCACAGCTGTTTTACCCCCTTTCATTCTACCCACACCCTCATGCACTTCCCCCATATTCACAACTGACTCTTCCCCACTCCTACAGAATGTTATTCCTCCTTGCCCTATACACGAAATCACAGCTTCCCTATCTTCATCAACATTTAACAATTCCTAAAAATATTCCCACCTTTTTCCATTTAATAAATCTCCTCTCTTTTTTTAATTATGAGCCCATTCGTTTCCTAGAGTTTCTCAACAAATTAATCTCACTCCAAAGCTTTTTCTTATTTTCAACAAAATTTGTAGATAACATCTCACCCATTCTTTCATTTGCTCTCTTTTTACATTGCTTCACCACTCTCTATATACTCCTCACTTATTGCGACAATGTCGGTGTTCTGTCTCTCTCTTCCTAGGATGGCAGTCGAGAGTGAAGTGGACGCCGCCACGCTCAGGGAGGTTCGACTTAACGGCAGTCTCATTATTGTCAATAGGTACAGTGAACTTCTGGTGTTTTAAAGTCTATGAAACTTAACGTAATGCCTGTGACATACATATGATTGGTTTTAAGGTTTTTCTGAGTGACATTTTGAAAGATGATGAGAGTTACAAAAAACGAGATATCTTGTAAGCATAGAGATCTCCAGTGAATACTAGAAAGGACTGCCCTTCTAGCATCCAGCCTGTTACTGGGTTTTTGTAACAAGCAGTCAGTATCCTGGTCCAGTTATCCATTAGAATTTAGTAAGATTCAATAGTGCTTCAGGATTACAACTGGTAGACTACTAACTAAAGAAATTAAAATTTAAAAAGTTTATTAATAACAAAGTTATCTAGGCGTATAAGATCAAAGTAAATTATAGTAATCAATTGAATATAATATAGGATACAAGTTCCTACACTTCTCTCGTATACATTAGTATTGTGCTGAAGGCACATATCACATCTTTATGGTTTTTAAGTACCGTCTGGTACATTGTTCGCATTTAATAACATAATACAAATTTATACAAGTAAGTGTGTGTATGTGTGTAAGTGCTCTAAGCAGTTCACTATGTCTCAAGACTCAACTAGACTTAACCAGAGACTGACTAAAAGTCCTCACATAAACTAACTTCTTGACCAACCTGACAATCAGAACAGCTTGCTTGAACAATAAAATGACTGATAAGCCGAACAGCAATATAACAAGCAACAGCGACACAGAATCAGGAACAAGGAGATGATATAACGACACTAAGTAGGGACCATCTGCAGATCCTCCACAAAAGTCACAAAACCCCCATACTACTACATCCAAGTTCAGCATTAGAAAATCCCCCACTGTGACAGTACACAGATACCAGTACCAATTAGGTCAGAAGCTACAGCTCAGGACCTGAGTTTCTCAGTGTCTATGCGACACACAACCTCAGTACATCGAAAATCACTAAGTCTAGGCTATGTTCTGTGAACAGAGTTACACAGAACCAACAACAAGAAAGCGACAGAGACGATCTTCCAACAAAGGCCAGCAAGGGAGAAATAGAGGGACGGCTTGTTAGAAGAACGTCAAGCAGACAAGAGGCAGTGCAGGCCAAGCAGACTACTCCTGGACTGCTGCTGCCCAGCAACACAGAAGCCGGCAGCGTAACGAGAGAAGCAATAGTTAGCCAATACTGTCAGCGACTTAACACTCGAACTATGAGCACTGAATAATATATAAATGTTACATCCTACCTAATAATATAACTAAGTCAAATAATGATATAAAGCAATATATTTACGATTTAGCTAATATTGCAAATATAAGCAATATAAAATTATATGAACAGGTAATATACATTATGTACATTGTGACCCATTCAGGGGTCGCAACACACCCCCCCCCCAGCACGACAAACGGTCACACTAAGAGTTGTGTTAGTGTCTTTCACAAGATTACTGTGATTATTCATGTCACTTTAATAACACAATTTAATATAAAAATTCAGAGTCACTCTTGTGCCAACACTTCTTACATTTTACAATGTCTATTTCACTATAAGTTATGCCTCTTGTACTAGGGCAGTACACATCGTATAGTATCTCTGCATACTCGTGACTATTTACATCAATGAAGAGACAGGATAACGTAGACAAGCATGACACGTTGAGGCTCGATCATAGTAGTGGAGACTGAATATGAACAGGAGAGTGTTCCGCCACTCAGTAACTAGCATTGCCCACACAACATACTATACACTCAACACTCAGATTCTGTCTCCAACTGTCTCCTTCTCACACCAACATATATCACCACTACTATGAATATATAAATAGAATAATTAGACATGAGTATACATAGTTAACATGGGCTGGATAGAATATGTTACTTTACCGAATTTGACATAGCAAGTAACAAAAGGTATTTGGGCATAAAATTACGTTAATTTAAATGTAACAATGATAATTAAGGACGTGACAGAGCATCAGCAATTACATTACAATGACCACTGATATGTTGTATACTAATAGAGTATGGCTGGATTCTGAGAGCCCACCTCATGATCCTAGCAATTTTACTCTTCATTGTATTTATGTTGGTGAGTGGATTGTGGTCTGAAAAAATGTTAATTTTAAATGGGGAAGTGCCCAAATACACATCAAAATGTTCCAAGGACACCACAAGAGCTAGAGCCTCTTTCTCAATAGTGGCATAATTTTTCTGGTGTCGTTTGAGATTAGATGAATAGTAACATATAGGATGGAGAATGTCAGTGGATGTTGACTGTTGGAGCAGCACAGCACCCACTGCATAACCACTCGCATCTATATGTAAACAGAAGGGAAGATTGAAATTAGGACTCCTCAACACAGGTGCAGAGGAAAGTAGACGCTTCAGCCTTGCAAACGAGTCTGAACAACTCCTAGTCCAGATGAACTGAACTTTGCTACTAGTAAGCTCAGTGAGAGGTGCAGGTGGAGGTGTGTGTGCTAGCTTGCCTGTCACTTGAAACACGTGGCAACGTTGCACATGATCAGCTACTGTTTTCTTCATTTTTGGCCAAGTAAAATGTTTTGCCAGTTTACCGAGTGTCTTCTTGACACCCAAAAGTCCTCCTATGGGACTATTGTGAGCAAAATCAATGGCTTGTTCAAGAAATGTTACTGGTAACACTACGAGATGCTTGACTGTGGTGGAAACACTATCAGCTGACAACTTACATGTATTTTTCTCCATCAATACACCATTACTATAATAGTAACAATTATCGAGATCCTTTGTGTCATTCTCACTAACTGCTATATCTCTCAGTCTTTCCAGTGACTGATCAACAATCTGATCCTTGATTAAATCATCATGAGTTAGAAATTTAACGTCAGTTGTGTCCTGACTAGGTTGATGACAGGGAGGAGTCAGTGTTAATGATCCTGGGCGCAGAGCATCACTAAACAACATATTCAAGCCCAAATCATAGTCATCCACTAACTCAACAGGAGACAAGGATGGTTGTTGTATCTTTGACATAGCTCTAGTAATTACGCTGAGAGGAAATAAAATAGGCTTCTCTCTACAAGCTTCAATGGCATAATTATCATCAGTGTTGTTATCAATTCCAAGTGGTTCCTTACATATACCAGCATGAAGGATATCGTTCCCTATCAACAAGTCCACTGACTTGATGGGAAATACACCACTGGATATACCCACTGAAATATAACCAGTATAATAGCTTGTTTCAATGTAAACTTTGTGAAGAGGTACTTTTATAACAGCCCCACTATAGGCTTCTAACAATACATCTATCTTGCAATAGGTATCAGTTATGGGCAGTACATCTTCTCTCAATAATGTGAGATAACTGCTAGTGTCTCTGAAAGTAATTATCTCAGCCGGATGTGATTCGTCAAGTTCTACTTTACCTCTCGATAAGTAAGGACACATCGCTGAATGAATCTTTTCATCAGATACCCTTTCTGATGCTAGTCATCTATCCTGAGTAATATTATCTAAAACAGTGGGATCAGAGGTATTATTAGGATTTTGGTACCTTTGTTGCACGGAAGAAGATACGACTTGTGTGGGGGCGCCAGTCGTACGACCGCTTCTCGTATCTCTTTCTAACTTATAGCAATACTCTCTAGCATGTCCTTTTCTGTTACAATAGGTACATTTAACTTTCTTCTTCTCAATGTCAGATTTCTGTCTAATCACAAAGACAGATTCAGGATTGTGAGTTTTCCTGGTAAAGGTACGAGAAGTTACAGTAGCAGGTACATCAAGCCGGCACTGATCAGCTGATTTAGGTTGCCAACTTCAAGGACAACTTTTAGTTACCTTGTTTCTCTGTGTTTTAGTACGCACAAATTTGTGAGAAATCTCGTAGTTGTCTGCTAATGCTGCAGTTTCCAGAATATCAGAGGCAGTATGATCGATAGATATTCTTGTATGTCAGCAGACACACAGTTGTAAAACTCTTTGTGAAGTAACAACTGAACCAGACTGTTATAATTATTGCACTTGGTGGCTCTGCACCACCTCTCAAATGCAACTTTTTTCTCACGAGCAAACTCTAAACAAGTTTGATCTTGTCGTCGTTGTAACGTACGAAAAGCACGTTGATAACTTACAGGTAACAAGTTATATGTCTCTAGAATAGTTTCTTTGACAGCGTCATAACTAATGTACTTGGTAAATGGCAAAGCAGCAGTACAAGTTTGAGCTTTTCTTGTCAAAGCTGTGTGAAACAAGGTGGCCCAGTGCTTACGTGGCCAGTTCATAGCACATGCCAGGTTCTCAAACACATCAAAATAGGTGTCTAAGTCACTCTCAAAAAACTTAGGAACCATTGAGGCAGCTTTCTGCACATTAAATATGTCCTGTGCTGTACTAACAGGTTTATCAACTTTGTCAGATCTATCAGTTTGTTGTCTTCCGAGACAAACATTTTCTCTCTGGAAATCTTCTTCATTCAATTTCCTCTGTGCCTCTATTTGTGCAGTCTGCAACATAATGAGGCGTTCCAACCTCTCAAATTGTTCCTCAGAGATAGGACCAGTAGGTAATAGAGGAGTGGGGAAATTAACATATCTTTCTGGATGGTCCTTAGGTCAGACACCTTATCCAACCATCCCTAGAGAGTCTAGATCTGGTCTAGGATAAGTACTAGTATGAGGCTAAGTCATACTACCAGCTACACTCTGTAATATTGTGTTAGTCAGGCAGGAAGGTGTGAGCATGAACAGAGTTACACTAGGTTCAGACACTCCTTCCATAGTTGCTCTCTCTTCTATGTCATCAAATAGAGTCATACTTCCTAATAGAGACACTATGCTCTATGTATCTGAATCATAATCAGACATCTCTTCATGAGCAGGAAACAATATATCGTTAATTAACACTCTGACAGTTTCTGCGGTGTAATTCCTGTTATACGTCACACCCAGATATGTGGCTACTTGCCAACGCATCTGAAGCTTTAAAGTATTCAACTCCGACAAAGTCAGAGTATCAATAAACTGTTTCACTTTGACATACATCACGAAAATAAATGCACTATGAGAGAGTGATTATTGGAAACTATAATCCTAATAGGAATTTTAGTGTGGGTTGTCTTAGAACTAGAACTCATAAACAGTATTTCCATCTCCTTGGATCAAGAGACTCATTCAAGGACATGCATCCACCTAATATGTTGTACAAGACTAAACTCAAAATTTTCAGATTAGGAAAGTACTCAAAGTGTTTGACCATAGAGTTACTAGTGTGTCAAACTGGACAATTTCTCGAGCACCTTGGATCAAGAGCATCCCGGACAGGCCCCCATTTGTTACGAAAAACGCGACATCTTATAAGCATAGAGATCTCCAGTGAGTACTAGAAAAGACTGCCCTTCTAGCATCCAGCCTGTTACTGGGTTTTTGTAAAAAGTACTCAGTATCCTGGTCCAGTTATCCATTAGAATTAAGTAAGATTCAATAGTGTTTCAGGATTACAACTGGTAGGCTACTAACTAAAGAAATTAACATTTAATAAGCTTATTAATAACAAAGTTGTCTAGGCATATAAGATCGAAGTAAATTTTAGTAATTAATTGAATGTAATATAGGATACAAGTTCCTACACTTCACTCATGAACAGAAGGCACATATCGTATCTTTATGGCTTTTAAGTACCGACTGGTACATTGTTCACATTTAATAACATAATACAAATATATACAAGTGTGTGAATGTGTGTAAGTGCTCTAACTAGTTCGCTACATCTCAAGACTCGACTAGACGTAACCAGTGACTGGCTATAAGTCCTCACATAAACTAACTTCTTGACCAACCTGACAATCAGTACAGCTTGCTTGAACAATAAAACGACTGATAAGCCGAACAGCAATATAACAAGCAACAGTGACACAGAATCAGGAACAAGGAGATAATATAATGACACTAAGTAGGGACCATCTGCAGATCCTCCACAAAAGTCACAAAACTCCCATACTACTGAATCTAAGTTCAGCATTAGAAAATCCCCGACTGTGACAGTGCACAGATACCAGTACGAATTAGGTCAGAAGCTACAGCTCATGACCTGAGTTTCTCAGAGTGTCTATGCGGCACACAACCTCAGTACAACGTCGAAAATCACTAAGTCTAGGCTATGTTCTGTGTACAGAGTTACACAGAACCAACAACAAGAAAGCGACAGAGACGATCTTCCAACAAGGGTGAGCAGGGAGAGCTAGAGGCACGTCTTGTTAGAAGAACGTCAGACAAGAGGCAGCGCAGGCCAGGCAGGCTACTCCTGGTGAGGTGTTGTCATTCCCCCTGATCACACGACTCTCCATGGATTGCTGCTGCCCAGCAACACAGAAGCCAGCAGCATAACGAGCAAAGCGATAGTTAGGCAATACTGTCAGCTACTTAGCACTAGACTATGAGCACTGAATAATGTATAAATGTTACATCCTACCTAATAATATAACTAAGTCAAATAATAATATAAAGCAATATATTTACAATTTAGCTAATATCGCAAATATAAGCAATATAAAATTAGATGAACAGGTAATATACATTATATACATTGTGACCCATTCAGGGGTCGCAACAATGAGTAAGACACATGTGCAGCTCCTGGGTATCTATATTCTGACAACATTTCCCCAGTCAGGGGTTTTATCAATTAACATAAGAAAGGAGGAACACTGCAGGAGACCTGTTGGCCCATACTGGGTAGGTCCTTCATAAATCCAACCCTCTAACAGAATATTTGCCCAACCCACTTTAGTTCTACCCTAACAATAAGCTCTGATAAATCCACTAACTCATGTGCAAGTTCCACTCAAATCCATCCCCTCTCACGCATGTATTCATCCAACTTAAATTTGAAACTACCCAAAGATTTAGCTTCAATAACCCTACTAGGCAGACTGTTCCACTCATCACCTATCCTATTTCCAAACCAATACTTTCTTATACCCTTTCTAAATCTAAACTTATCTAGTTTGAATCCATTATTCCGGGTTGTTTCTTGGAGAGATATCCTCAAGACCTCATTTATATCTCCTTTGTTAATACCCATCTTCTACTTATACACGTCGATCATGTCTTCCCTCATTCTTCGTCTTACAAGCGAATGTAATTTGACTTAATTTTTTCTTCAAACGGAACTTCATACGGGACTTAATTTTTTCTTCATACGGAACTTCATACGGGACTTAATTTTTTCTTCATACGGAAGATTTCTAATGCTATGCAGCAATGAATTGATGTTTTTTAACGAATTTATATCCATTTTGTAATATGGAGACCAGAACTGAGCTGCGTAATCTAGGTGAAGCCTTACTAATGATGAATAACTAATGTAGTACAACGGCTTGCTTACACTTCTTGATATAAATCCCAATAATCTATTTGCCTTATTATGCATGCTTAGGCATTGCTGTCTTGGTTTAAGGTTGGTGCCTACCATAACCCCCAAGTCCTTTTTGTATTCTAAACAGCTGAGTTCAACATTATTAAGGTGGTAATTGCTAGGGTTATGAACATTCCAAAGCTTTTAAACTTTGCACTTATCTACATTGAACTGCATCTGCCACTTTTCTGACCACGAACTTTGTCTAAATCTTCCTGAAGTTCTGTGACATCTACGTTTGAATCGATTATCCTATCATCGCGTCATCAGCGAATTGCTTATATCACTGTTAATTCCCTCGTCAAGGTCACTGATATATATTATAAACAACAACGGGCCTAAAACTGATTCCTTTGGGATGCCACTTGTTATACATCTCCACTCAGACTTAAACCCATTGATGCTCACTCTCTGCTTCCTATTGGTGAGCCATGACTCGATCCATGACAGCACTTTTCCCTCACTGCCATAAGCTGCCACTTTCTTTTACAGTCTCTGATGTGGTACTCTATTAAAAAGCCTTACTAAAATGCAAATAAACAATATCGAAATCTTTATCGTGATGAACGGCCTCAAAAGCTTTATTGAAGAAAGTTAGTAAATTAGTTAGGCAGGAACGCCCCCTCGTGAATCCATGCTGAGTATCATTAATCAAATTATGCTTATCGAGATGGCTTCTTATATTATCAGCTATAATTTACTCTAATAATTTGCCAACAATTGAAGTTAGACTTATTGGGCAGTAATTTGATGGTAACGAATAGGAATTACATTAGCCGTCTTTCATATCAGACACTACACCTGTTTGAAGAGATAAATTAAAAATATTAGTCAATGGCTCACAGAATTCTATTTTGCATTCCTTAAAAACCCTTCAAAAAGGCTCATCAGGACCCGGCGATTTATTTTTTTCTGTCTGTCTACTTGTTTAATAACAATTTCACTAGTGACTGTGATATTACATAATTTTTCTTCTTCTGGCCCGCTATAAAAATTAATTACTGGGATATTGTTAGTGTCTTCCTGTGTGAAAGCCGAAAGAAAATAATTATTAAAACTCGAGCACATTCCATTCTCTTTGTCAGTAAGATGCCCAGAGTAATTTTTAAGGGAACCTACCTTTTCTCTAACTTTTGTTCTATAAACCTGAAAAAAACTTTTTGGGTTAATTTACGAATCCCTAAAAACTTTAATTTCGTAGTCACGTTTAGCTGTTCTTATTCCCTTTTTAACGTCCCTCTTAATGTCAATATACTGGTTCACCTTTTTTGATGAGCCTATAAATTCGTTTGTTTTTGCCCTAAAACACATTTGAGCCTATTATTCATCCATTTAGGGTCATTTCTATTCGATCTAATTTCTGTATACGAAATAAATGTATTTTGGGCAGCATGTAGTGTTTAGAAAGCTCTCATACTGATAGCTCTCTTTGTTACCCCAGTCCACAGATGATAGTTGTTCTCTAAACCCATTTTAATTTGCTAAGAGAAAATCTGGGGCTGTTATTGAGTTTCCCTGCTATCATACTTCCATTCACTGCTTAAGGTAATTGTTTTGTGGTCGCTTGCTCCAAGTTCCTCTGAAATTTCTGAATTATTAACAAGGACTTCCTTGTTTGCCAGAACCAAGTCAAGCAAGTTATTGTCCCTTGTAGGTTCTATCACAAACTGTTTTAAAAAAAATAATCCTGAACTACCCCTAAGAAGTTGTTAGACTCTAAATTCCCAGTCAAAGTTATCTGAGAGTGTTGAATCTGAAGAAGGAAGATAACAATGTAATCAGTCCCTCCGACTAGTATGTCGGTTCAGAGAACCGACAAGTTGATAAATTAGACACATGTGCAACGCTTGGGTATCTTTACAAAATAAACGTTTCGTCACACAGTGGCTTCATCAGTCCAATACAAAGCAAAAAGGTGTAAGGAGAGGAGGAAATATAAACACATGAGCAGTATAATGTGATCCTTTATTGACAGCGTGGGTGAAACGTTGTCAATAAAGGATTACATTATACTACACCCACAGAGTGGGTGCAGTCTACCCATCCTTCTCTCTATCGTGTCTTACTTCTATTACTTTGACATAGAAGTTTGGCTTCTCCCATTCTTTTTTGCTGCTTCAGTCTCCATTGTTAGCTCTACTATTTATTCAAAACTCAAGACTATGTGGTCACTATGTAATCACTAGCACCTAGGGGCCTTTCATGTGTGTGATATGTGTCTCAACTGCTCAAGGTAACTACAAGGTCCAGCCTTGCAGGAGTTTTCTAGCACTGTCTCCAGCATCTTGGCTCTCCACATCTCTGGTCCCCCATGTGGCTCCAGATTCTCCCATTCAGATCTCCCTTGAGGGAGTAACTTTGCCCTGCTTGTGGCCTTCTGACAGTCTCGGCTAGTGTGGCCACCATCACTATGTTGTTTTCATCGTATTTCTGTCTTGGCCTCCTGCTGTTCAGTGGTGGGTTGTACATCACTGCAATCATCACTTTTGGGCCCCTAGTATGCAGTGCTCCTACTACATAGTCATCCGCTACCCCTGTCTAGTCCTCCCGTCTTCTCAAAACTTCATTGGGTTTTGACGGACAGTGCAACTCCTCCTCTCTCCCCCTCTCTCCCTTTCCCTGTCTTTCGTGAGGATCTGATAAGCAAAACGGGAAGATCACTTCTGTTATCACTTCCGTGAACTTTGTTTCTGTGGTTGCTATGACGCACGGGGATGTCTCAGTGATGCTTTCCTGCCATTCCTTATTTTTATTTGTAATTCCATCTATGTTGGTGTACCACACCTTCAGCTTCATTTCTAGAACTGCATTCTGGGGGTGGGAGGGGTTGGTGCTGGCTATGGATGTGGTAGTCTCCCCAGGATATTAGGGATAGTCTGCTGGTGTTGCAATATAGTGCTAGGAGGGGTGGGATGTGGATGTGGAGTATTTGCTTTGGCTCTTGCTGTTGTGTTTGGTTGGTACTGTTTTAAACAGTATGTTGCTCTTTAACTTAATATGGACAAGTTTTGATCAAGAAGACAGGAGGAGGATTGTGGTGAGGACGAAAAGGAAGACAAAGGTTCCACTTCCCGTAAAACTGGTGTGATTAGAAGAAAGAAAGTTGTTTACATTTGAACAGTTATTTAGAACTGGGATTTACTTGTTATAGTGATGAAGTTAATCCTACGTCAGAATGTGTTATTTGATGTGATAAATGAACAATAAGCCATGATAACCAACAAATTAAAGAGACATTTGTCTATGAAACATGACTACCTTACTAACAAGCCCTTTATCATAATTTAAGGGATTTTTTAATGAGCGACGACAATAGAGCCTGATATTTCTGAAGCAGTTTCTAATAAAGCTCAAGAGACCCGCTCTTTAGTGCGAATTTACTAGTAAAAATATATAGACTCATAAAGAAAACAGAGGACACTTGTTCTCCAGGTTTAAAACAACTTAGTACAAGCGATGACTGGGAGTGAAGAAGAAAAAGGAAGTTAAAAAGATGCCAATCTCAATAACACCTTAACAGACGGATATATGATAAGACAGCAGACATAGCATAGAAAGTAGGCCACTTAAAAACACGACTCTTTGGCAAACAAAAGGATTCTTTGCACGCGGAGGCAAGATGGCTACCCAGGGTAAAGTGTTGTTCACAAGTGTTTGAACTCAGTGGTGAGTTAATTACTTCTTTACCCTTGACCAACAAAAAGAATTTTTCTGTGTTGCTTACCTTCTAACTTAGTGAATATCTTTGACATTAATGAAAGGTAAACTTCAATATGTAAAGGGAACTCCTAAAGTATATTATCCTTCAATGACAAAATTAATGTCTAAGAAAAAATTTAAAAATATGGGGGAACATGAATATGTTTCACTGTTTCTGCAATCAAGGTTTAATATATCATGCCATTGATTTTTGAACATCTTGAAGTAGTTACAGATAAAAATCAGTACTATTTCCCAACGTTATGTACGGAAGATTATGCCCGGTTGAGAAATCATTTATTGCATCAGTATCAAACCCACCCAAGTTCAGCTTCACAAAGAAGAAAAAGAATTTATTGAACTAAGTAATGACAACAATCTAGAATTAAAGTAATAAGGAAATGCCCTCTGGACTATTTCTGGATAGACATTAAGAATGAAAACCTCAACGTTCGAAAAAAAAAAAAAATCGTAATTCTCTTACAATTTTTCACATCTTATTTGTATAATAAGATATGTTCACTAAGATAAAAACTGTGAAGAGGGAAGATGACAATTGGTCGAGGAAAATATATTCCAATATTCCTGCGAATGTCAAAAGGATCTGCCAATCACAACAAGCTCAGCTATTACACTGAAAAAGTTACGTAAGAAAAGTTAGTTTTTTTTTTTATTCCGTTGTGATCTATACTGCTTGTGAATTACACTAACACGCTAGAATATTTTATATTTCGTATGTATGATTAATGTGCTTGTATATTTTAATTAATAATAATAATAATAATAATAATAATAATAATAATAATAATAATAATAATAATAATAATAATAATAATAATCTTATAATAATATCTTTATTATTATTTATTATTATTATTATTATTATTATTATTATTATTATTAAGGCTATGTAACCTTGGGAAAGGGTTCTAAAAAAAAATTAACTAGGTTTGCCACAGAATCAATGTGGACTTGGTGACAATTTTGAAATTCTCAAAGCTCTAACAGCCGCCATCTTAGGGGTTTGGGCTATGCGGTTTTTTAAGTTTCCGTTTATTTTTATTAAGAGGTCTGCTAACCATTTCTCGGAGTGATAACGGGATTTCCTTTTTCCTCTATATTTTCTCTTATGGTACTTGACTATAAGAAAATGTGAGGAATGTTACATTGTATTTTGTTTGTAAATTTTAAAAAGTAACTCTCCCCTAATTACTCGGGGTTGTTTTGATATCAGCTCCCTTACCTTCCCGGGAGAAAACTAGCGATTTGGTACTCCTGACTTCTTCCAAATTAGTAGTATTGATTTGGGGTTTTAATTTTGGCTTCTCACTGTCTCTGTGCCTAACCTATGTGACCTCCGAAAACCTCGTTTTCCACCCCGTAAAACTAGTGTTGGGTCATTTTTTTTATGGCCCAGGAGATGCACAAAAGAAAGCTTTCTCTCTTAACACAACGCGAGTTGCTTGTAGGCAGAACCTACTAAAGGGTGCCCTTTTTTACTCTTAATTTCCCTCCATCGTCTTGCTGCTGTTTTGGAAAATTGTAAAGTGATCTACCGATCTAAACATAAAAGCTGCTTACAAATTCTATGTTTTCCCTTTCAAAAACTTTATAATTGACAAATTTTTTCTTTTCATTTTTGCTTAGTTGGGTTTAAAAATTAAACAAAATATTTTTTTATTTTTTATTGAATAAATTATAATTTTTTCCTCAATATTTATATCCAATTTGAGTAAAATTTAAATTTGCACTTATATAATTTTTTTTGTATTTTTTTTTAAAAAAGAAGGAACTCGAAAATATTTTACCCCTTTTCCCCGGATTTCATTTTTCTCAAGGTTATAATACACGGAAAAAATATTGTTAAAAACCCCCTTATAAAGGCTATAATAATGCGAAAAAAGAAAAAATTTAAGATAATGGAAAAAAATAACAAATGCAGTATAATGCGATCATTTTTTTAACTACATTTTCGCCCACCCACAGTGGGTTTTACGAAAGGTAGTCAAAAAAGAAACGCTTCCTGCATTTGTATCTTTTTCCTTCGTGTCGAAATTTTATTTTTTTATTTTCTTTTAAAAAAACAGATTCTTTACGGTGGAGATGCTTGAGGTGCCAAAGACCCCACTGCCCACAGTAATCCACGCCTGGGCATCCACTGTAAAAAAAGCCAAACCTCTACCAAAGGTTGTTTTAAATAGGTTTACCTGGGGTTTACCTGGAGGGTTTTCCCTGGGTCAACGCCCCCGCGGCCCCGGGCCATGACAGGCCTCCCGGGGGGTCAGGGCCTGCAAACAAATATTAAATTTTAGGCATATTTAATTTGTTTTTTCTGTTTTCTTATGTCATATTTTTTGCAAGTTATATAGATAAATTATATAATTTTTAAATTATCAAGAATTTTGGTTTAAAAAAAGAGTAATAATTTGTCCACCCTGGGAAAAAATATTTAATTTTTTTATGCTCATCATCATTTATATTTATAAATTTTATATAATATATATATTATATTAAAAATATATTTTATTTATATATATAAATATAATTATATATATATAATATATATATAAATATATTATATGTCGTTCCGAAAAGGTAAAATTGGTCAATTGCATAATTCATTTTAAAAATTTAAGTCTTTTCTAAAATATTCTCTTATACATTTAAAGATAATTTTTTTTATTTAAGTTAATTACATAATTAACAATTTTTACCAAAAAAAAACCTTAGAGAATTTACCTAACTTATTATAACAAAGCTCATTTAATTTAGCCTAATCCAACTTAATATATTTTAGATAAGTTTACAATAATTTAATAAATAAACAAAACAAAAAGAAATATATTTTTTTCGTTTCGTCAGAATGATTTTGAAAAATATCGCATACAAAAATTTTCGCTTCCCTTTATTTGGTATTATCGCATGTTATTGCCTGTACTTACCTATTGGGCGACATATACATACTACATATATATATATATATATTATATATATTTTTATATATATATATAAATATATATTTATAAAATATATATATAATATAAAATATATATATATATATATATATATAGTTTACAAAATATTACAAACCAAGCGATACAGGATGCAAAACAACCAGTGGGGGTAGAACGATAGCCCCAGACATTTCGTGTTGAAAATCAGCATCATCATCAGGAGCTTGCAAAATTGCAGAAAAGAGGGGGATGTCATGCAAGTACGTTCCCCTAGATGACCGTCTTCACTGGAGTGAGTAAAGTAAAGGAGGGAGAGAGGAAAGGGTACCGGAAGTGCTCCCAGGCACAACAGTGCCCAGGGCCAGAAGGATGAATATTATAACATTAGAAAAATCTCACAAGCATTGATATTGTAATAGCCTAAACAAAAAAAACGTGGCAATAATGGAGATGGGTAATCCGTTGTCCCCTGTGGCATGCAAAAAGTACGTAGCCTTTTTTATGCGCATGTACACACCTTCACTGAATACTATCTCCCCAACCAGCGAACCAGGACTGGGGGTTGATGATGGGGCCCCGTCGTTCAATCAGTACCCAGGTTCCAGCCAATGAGAAGAGGGTTTTGGCAATTCACAGAGGTGTTGTGGGTACCACTCACCTGTCTGCCCTTGTCATTCCCATTCTAGAGCTGGTTGAAGCACGGTCTGCTCTCTAGTGGTTTCTATTCTGCCTTGTTTTTCCGTGGAGTGTACTAATACCTATTGTAGTACATAGTGAATATAGTGTAAAATAATTCTGCTCTAAATTGGTGAAGGATAATACAAGTCAAAAGCTTTTTTTGCTGTGTTTTTTTTGCTCCCTTTACACCCCGGGTAACAGGGCCTTTGGACTCCTGGGTGTAATATTCCTTATTGAGCAATCTGTAATGGAATTTCTCGAGGCTAGACTGTTGAAAGATATCCTGCCATGTAGAGCTAAAGGTTTAGATATGATATGGCCCTGGAAAACGTTTTCTACTAAGACTTAACACTTTAGTCCGTCTATTAAAATTTACCGTGATGAAAAGAGGTGTACTGTAAACCCTTTCCCTTCTTAATGTGCTGATACACGTGTTGATAGAAAGTTTTTCAGTTATAGGAAGGGGCCCCCAATGTGTGCTCATACATTCAATAATTTCGAGTGTGCAGTCCCGGGTTTCCTATTGAAGAAATTAAGAAAATTTTGACATTGGCATGAAACTGCAGTATCCTAAGATGTTTGTGGAATCTGCCTTGCTGACAGCTAGGAAAACTTATTATAGAACAGAACCTACGATAACACCTCAGACCAAAAAAAGGTGCTGGTCCTCCCATATAACGAGAATTTATCTATCCCCGTCGAATGCTCTTAGAAGATTTAATATGCAAGTAGTATTTAAAAAAATTTACGGACTGCTAGAAGCATCCTGATATAGAATGCACCACAACAACGTGTTGGTGGTGTCTAAAGAGTTGGGTTTCAATGATTGCAGATTCTCCTCTTGGGGACAAACGGGGAAATCATTGGAGGTGAGAATGTCTCCTGACCGTTATTCGACACATTTAGCACAGAAGTTGAACGCGATTTTCAAACACATAAAGAGCTTTTTAATAACCCGGCAAATTGGTGGGAAGCAAGAGTCTATTCCCTGTACCTCCTGCCTTGAAGGGAATATTGTAAAAAAACGGCATTAATTAAGCTTGAAGGGAGTCATTTATACAACATCAGTGCGAACTGTTCAAATTAGTTGCGTTTTTAGTTGAGGCAATAGTACACAGTCTAAAATTGGGCTTCTTAAAAGAATGCCCAGACTGTTTTTAAAATGTAATGCCACACCTAGGAATTAGGGCCTATTTCTCCTGCATTTTCTGAAGCTTGAACCAAAATTTTTCCTCAGAATTATGTGGGTTTGAATATCTGCGGCTGTCTTTTTTGTTATTGCAGATGACTCCCCCTTCAAATGAGTATATTATATTGAGCCCCGTTTCCTGTACATAACTTTTAGAAGTCTATATCACTGACAATATATTTATGCATTTAAAGACATTGATGTCTTATTTAAATAGACCGATATCAGGTCACGTGCGTCACACCTCACTCTCCGGTATAATATAATGTCTTTCTACCTCGTATAGTTTAGAAGTGATCAAGGTCCCAGGACCGAAAGTTTTCTAATAAAATGTGTGCATAGTGATTTGCTTTACGGGTCTTTCTAAACCAACAATAATATATATATATATATTTTAATATATATATATGTTATATATATATATATATATATATATATATAATATTTATATTATATATATTATATATATATATATATATATTATTATTGGTGTGTGTGTGTGTATTTTGTGAAGTAAATATAAAGTTGGCTGCGAACAAAAGTGGGTACAATTAGTGTATATGCACCTGGGAGAATAGAGAAGTGTACTGACTATCCACGGAGAGACTTTGGGAAATGTTGAGTGAATGCGTGGGGAGTTTTGAACCAAGTGTGAGAGTACTTGTGGTTGGGGATTTCAATGCTTGCCTTTCTTCCAAGGACAGATGGTGATTCCTTCGGGGCAGTTTGCTGGATTGTGGGTATTGTTGGCTGCTAGTGATTGGGGCTCTCTCTCTGCTGGACATCCTGCGTTAGCAAGGTTTCTCTTTATGATATCGTTGACTTCATTGTGTCTTGCATGCCAGCCCTTGGTTTTGGAATAGTTAAGACCATGAAGACCATATTGGTCAGTTTGCGCACCGCCGCAAATACACGTATATTCCAACTGAATTGGGGCTGCAAGGCGGAGGGAGAGCACTGCAAGATGGGGGTCTTAGATCGAGGCGTGTTACCATGTGTTGAAACTAGGAACGTTTTGGCGGATGTATCTGGAGTGAAGTGTTGTTCACAGATTGCAGATGTTTCAGTTCTCCCTGTTGATTGTACAGCTCTAAGCATATTGGCATGCACCTCTTTTCGTGACAAGGCCATCCAACTTGACTGTCTGTATGGCAGTGCTGCACTAGGTTTTGGTGACTGAGCAGCAAGAATTCTCCATTTTAGTGATGGCACTGGCATAGGCTTGGGTTCCTGTATTCTGCTGAGTCACATGAGGTTGTCCGGAGGAATTTGTTTTATTAACCAATTTGATGCTGTGGGAAGAGGGGAATGGGGGGGAGAATTCGGAGATTAGAGGATGATTGTATGATAGTATTGTATGGATTGGGATTATGGGAATATGTATATGGATATAGAGGATGATTTTATTATAATTTGGAAAGATGAGGATGATCTGCGAAGCTGGTAGGGCAGTCTGGGAGGTTTGTGCACTCCCCCAGCTCCCCAGCTCTAACTGGAAATGAGGCTTGAACCACTGTCCATTTGTGTGAAAAATTTAATTACACTCTCAAGCATGGTCTTAAACAGAGAACCATATTCTTTGAGTTTTGGACTGCTGAAGGCTGGGAGCATATCAGGAAAATTGGTAAGTTTTGGGATTGACAAGCACAGTGTATCGATTCTTTCATCGATGTCTTCCATCGTCATGAGATTTAATTTTGCTTGCATTAGATCAGTGGTATTGATCCCCAAGAGGAGCACCAAGAGAGTGCTGTTGTCCGGATAAATGGCTCTTGCTCCTGGTTAAAACCAGCACTAATATTACAATAAAGACTACAGAACATAAGAAAGGGAGGAACCACTGCAGGAGGATGTTGTGCCCATATAGGAGGTCCTTTGCAATTCATCCCACAACAAAAATCAAGAGTGGCACTATTCATCAACCCTCATTTTTCCAACTGCCTCCACCCAAGAAATAAGCTCTGATGTGAAGGGTTGCGTGCACCTCTCAAATCCAAAACCATCTACCTGACTATCGTTGTACTTGTATGCGCTTCTAACGTAAATTTGAAACTATCCTCAAGGTCCCAGCACTCAATAACCAATCTAGGTAGACAATTCCATCATCTATCTACCCTATTTTCCAAACCAATACTTTCCTATGTCCTTTCTAAATCTATACTTTATCCAATTTTAAATCCATTACTGCGGGTTCTCTCTGGAAGAGATATCCTCAAGACCCTTGTTAATATCCACTTTGATTAATACACTATTTCCACTTTACACTTCGATCAGGTATCCCTCATTCCTTCGTATCTAAAATGTTATAATGTTTAACTAGTAGAGTCTTCAATCTTTACTTTCTAAGGGAAGATTTCTAATTGACTATTATTAATTTAGTTCATCCTACGTCTGAATGTTGTTCTACGAATTTATGTCCATTCTGCAATATGGAGACCAGAAATGAGGCTGCCACGATGAATCTAGAGGATGAGCGCTGGTCGCTATTGATGCTGTAAGTGTATGTTATAGCATAAGTTAGCTGCAGTGGAGTTTGAATAGTTCGCCTAGTCGGGGGTACTTGCTGTTGCTTACAATTCTTGATATAAATCCAGTAATCGTAGTGTTGCCTTATTGTGAAGTACGCCTTAGGATAGCTTGTCTTTGTTTAAGTGCCGCCATCTCACTCCATAGACCCGCAAGTCCTTTTCGCAATTGTAGGCTATGTTTCTACATCATTTAACTTTTTTGAAGGACATAGGGGTTATGGGCACTCCCACGAAGCTTAGAACTATGCATTTATTACATGTGAATTGCATCTGCCACTTTTCGGACACAAGAATGAGGTTTGTTTAAATCCTCCTGGAAGTTCCATTACGCATCTACGTTTGAATCTAACTTATGTCCTTACCGTATCTTTGTGTCATAGGCGAATTTGCTCATTTTATCACTAGGTATTACCTCATCGAAGATCATTGATATATAATTATAATCAACAACGGGTCCACCGAACGCGTCACTTAGTTACGGATCCCGCCATCGGATTTAACCCCATTTGTATGGCACTCATCTTGGCTTCCTTGTCAGTGAGCCATGTCTCGATCCACGAGAGTCACTTTTTCACCCAATGCCATGAGCTTGCCACATTTCTTTATTCATGTCTATGGTGCGGAACTCTATCAAAAGCCGTTAAGACTAAGATATAAAGTAAAATAATATAAAAAATTTTTTATCGGGGTAACAGCCTCGCAAAAGCTTTACTGAAAGAAAGTTAATTAAATGTAGTTTATGACAAGACTGGACCTTATGTGTGGTGAATCCATGCTTTGGTATACATTAATTCAGGGGCTATGCTGTATTCGAGATAGTGCCTTCTCTGCATATTTAATCTCAGTATAATTGAGCTCGTATTGTTAATAATTGGCCTACAATTTGATAGGTAGGCTTAGTTGGGCGCGGTATTTGACGCTAGGTAGTACGACTTGTGACCCATCCTGTGTTTTAAGAATAAATTCAGGAATTAGACATTAGCGCCATCGTCTCACAATATGCCGACACTTACACCTGGTTGAAGAGATAAATTAAAAATATTGTTAATGGTTTCACAGAGTTCCATTTTGCATTCCTTAAAGAAACCCTTGAAAAAAAACCTCATCAAGGGACCCGGCGACTTATTTTTGCTTCAGTCTGTCATATCTGCTTCACAAACCATTTCACTAGTGACTGTGATGTTAACATAATTTAACTTTCTTTGTAGCCCACTATAAAGATTACTTACTGAAATATTGTAGTGTGTCTTTGTGTAAAAAACTGAGAGAAAATAATTATTTAAAAATCGAGCACATTTCATTATCTTTGTCAGTAAGGTCGCCCATAGTATTTAAGGGGACCTATATATCTCTAACTTTTGTTTATTATGAACCTGGAAAAAACTTTTTGGGTTAGTTTTTTTAGAATCCCTAGCAACTTTAATTCCTAGTCTCTTTTAGCTTTTCTTATCCCCTTTTTAATGTCCCTTCTTTATGTCAATATATGATTCATAAGATGACCCTATTCTTTTGGATACGCCTATAAATTACCTTTCTTATGCCTAGTAGATATTTGAGCCTATTATTCATCAATTTTTGGGTCTTTTATTTGATCTAATTTCTTTATTGGGATAAGAACGTGCTTTTATAGAGCAGCATGTAAAGTGTTCAGAAAATGTCATATTGATTGCTAACTTCGATGTGTGACCCCAGTCAACAGATGATAAGTGTTTCTCTCCAAGCCCTATTCGTAATTATACTGCTTATAGCGGAAAATTTTCGGAATGTTACTGTAGTTATCGCTACAATCGTACTTAACATTCACAATGCTAAATTGTAATTGGATATTTGTAAGGCGGCGCTATCGCACACCAGTTGTTCTTGGAAATTGCTAATATTATGTAAAGCGCGGCATAGGGGATTCATTGTTTGCTCATAACTAAGTTCTATGGCAGGTTATTGTCCCTGCTTGTAGGTTCGGGTCACAATACTGTTGTCAAAAAACAGAATTCCTGAAATAACTTCTAAGAAGTCGTATGATTCTAAATTCCCAGTCTCGCTCAGAAATTCCAGTATCAATATGACTTTTTTTAAAGAAAGTCTACCTTGTAAATTTTGACTACATTATCGTGCCTCCTTGTGGCCTGTACAATGTCTCCCTTAGTTAGTCTCCCGTTGGTCCCTATTATAAGTTTGGGGGACGGTATATCATCCTAAGATCAGTTTTCGCAATCACTCTAAACTTTCTATCCAAAAAGATTCTTTAGGTTGTACTTCAGATCTTATACCCGTTGTTATGCAACAGTTTCAAGCGATTCTCGGTACAATACATACATATGCCACCCCCCCCTTCCCGATACTTCTATATCTATATTGGAAGCGCATATAATTTAAAACCTTATTGATTATGACATATTTCCTCTAGTGCGCATGTCCGCACGCTTGTTTGAAATTTAAACCAGTTCTAAGCTTGAGAGGCAGAATGACATCGAATGTTTTTTGGGCTGCTAGACTAGCAAATAATCTCAACTCGCTCCTGTTTTATTCTCTGCTTGCACTACAGGGCCAAATTAAACATAATAAACGATTGAGAAGACTCTCTTTCCTCTTTACCACTTCTGTGCTAATGTATTGTTTTTTTACTTAAACCTGTTGTTTACTGTCCGTTTTTCACCAAAATCCCATGGGGGCCTACCGTGCACAAAATATCTAGCCTCGTTCTGCTTATTACTTAGTTCCCCCAGAACTCGTAATATTACCTACACTGGGACGTTCACTGTTTTCCTGCCAAAACCCATACCACTAATATTCCTAGTTTAAAGTCCCTACTGTCCCTCCACTGCAGTTGCCAGTGCTACCATCCCAGACCTAGATAAGTGAACACCCCATCCCTGGGAGACATGTCATTCTCTGCCATTGATGAGGTCCAGTTGTCAATAAACTGTTTTACCGCATTTTCCTTACAGTATTTGTCCAGCCAGCAATTTACACCAATGCCCTGGACAACCATTCATTTCAACTCCTCTCCTTGCAAAATACCACATATGACAGGGTTCCACCCTTACTCCTAATTATTTATATTGCTGACCTTTTATCTGCTAATCAGGTCTTCACCGGTTTACGTCCTTGACAACTCATCGTTGACTCAGCACTGGACAGTATATTTAGGGAGGTTGCTCGCCATTACCTGATCATGTATTCCGGACTGATTTAAGGTCATCCAGACGGCGTAACATAATCCTCCATCTCAGCACCCAGGAAAGCAAAACGGTCTCTGTCTTTACTCCTGTCATTCATGACAGAATGCGCGCCGGTATTCTCTCGTTGTTTAGGGTTATGTTCAAAGCGTTTCTAACATATCGTAGTGTAGACTGATCGATGGAGCCACTGTGTGGCGAAAAGTTTCCTCATAAGATACCCAAATAGTTGCCCATGTGTTCTAATTTATCAGCATGTCTCGGTTCCTCTTGAACCATTTGCATATTCTATGTCGCGTCAAACTCTGTCAGGCACTGCAATTCTTGGGATGAGCATTTGATACTTAGAATTCTTCCGCTTGCCTAAGTATTGGGACAACCTACTTCCACATTGAACAAATGTTGAACCACCTATGACTGCTGCTCCTCTCCTGCCATACGGTTTCATAGTAAGGCTCTCCGCCTCCAGTCTGCCGTATTTATTCAAGATTTGATGGATGACACATCGACTCAAGGTTTGAGGGACTGATTTTCCTCATTCTCTCTGTTCTTCAAAGTTTCTTCTTATGTATGGATGATGAAGCACTGTGTGGCGAAACGATATCCCTCAATAAAGATACCCAAGAGTTGTGGCAAGAAAGGTATAAAAAACCGTCAATATGAAAGTTAAGACACATGTGCAACATCTGGATATATTTATTGTAGACGTTTCGCCATCCAGGGCTTTATCAATACAGATCTAGGACATATTAGGAAGAAAGTAGTACTATTATACAAAAGATGAGAGTAAAATCAGTCCCTCGGTTGGAGTTAGTGTCACAGCATTCGTGGTGGAGGAAGAATCTGGAGAGCAAAGGCAAGGAAGACTGACGCCTCTATAATTCTTCAATCAAGGAATCCTGCCTAAGACCATCCGCATTCTCCCTAACTCTCTCTTCACTCCGAACTTCACCCCATACAACAATGTCTGGAAATGCTACAAATTCGCCACGACAATAATCTCATGCACTTCCACACAAACCTGCCTTCCAGATGTTCTGCAATCTGGCACACTTCTGGAACACTTGGCAACCTCCCTTAAATGTTTAAACTGCGGCCGGGTCACACACTGCAGTTACTAATACTCCTGCCCTACTAGAAATAAGACATCTCTTCTCCACCCTCAGAGCCAGGCCAAAACCTCCCTCCCTCCCCATCCCCTTCCCTGCATCCTCCCTCCCCGGCACATCCCTCACTACCCCCAATGCCTGGGCCACCCCACGCACTTGGTCTACTCTTCTACTATACACTCATCAATACATCAACACACAGACTACAAGCACTGCTCGCCTTCTACACCTTCCACCCACATAGACTACAAAACTAAAACTGTAACTCGCCACTGTGCCCACTCTGCGATGTAATCTCACAAGCGTACCAATCAGACTCTCACATGTCCTTAACCTAATCTTGTCTGCTAACAATCTTCCCTCTTTTATGATCCTCCTTCC
Organism: Cherax quadricarinatus; assembly: GCF_026875155.1. NCBI lineage: Eukaryota > Metazoa > Arthropoda > Malacostraca > Decapoda > Parastacidae > Cherax > Cherax quadricarinatus. The sequence goes on from NC_069409.1 coordinate 3,857,799, forward strand.
TGCTTCTCTTCAGAGCCTACTACAACATCATCCCTCCTCCCTCTCTCCACCCCCCACTTCCTTACTCCAACCAGCTTTCTACTCCCCTACCCTCTTCACTATTCCACACCTCACTAGACACCAAACTCCCTACTGCAAGGCTGCCTTGACACCCCTCCCCACTTCCTCATACTTTCCTAACTTCCACTTCTCTCATCGCTGCCATAGCTTCACTTTCCCTCTTCCCTCACATAGCTTCCATTACCTTATCCCCTACCAAAAGCTTCCACTTCTCTGATCCACCTATGCCCACTCACCACAAACCAAATTTCTCCAGTCCAACTCTCCTCCTCCAGACATAATCCACCTCAAACCTAACATGCACCCAACTCTGACAGACAGACCAAGACATATAAACAGGATCCATCTCTTCCTCCCCCTTCCAGGAAAGGCGTCCGTTTTTGCTCTACAAACACACATCCACTGATTGGCACCACTGTCAGGGCTTTAATCCAAACTCCTCCCCCGATATTAACTTTGCGTTGACGTAAACATTAAATCACGTTAGGTGATTCAGTCAACGTTTCGTTCTTACTTTAAAATTAGACACATACTGGCGCGTACTTGAAGCAGAGAGGCCAGAGATTTTGTTTTACTAAACAGTACCTGCCTCAAAGCCCCTCAACGCCAACCGCAATTATGGTTAATACTGCATACAGTCCCCACTATGATCCCCACGATGGGGTTGCCATCCTTGTTAATTCAACATAAACCAAGAATTTTCTCCCAATCCCTTTTTTTCACCAACACTGTTTGCAGTCAGAATACACACCACTCGGTCCTTTATCTTTTCACACCTATGCTCGCCCAAACAATATCTAAACATTACACGGACCTTTCCTTAGTCTTCAACTACAACAACACACCAACATATCTAATAGCGGGACATGAAATGCCAAAACCACGCTTTCATCACGCCAGTAACAACCCAACTTGGTCTCCAATTACTCAACTTCACAAACCATAAACACATAATTCATATTGGCCAGAATTCATACCTTCTACAACCACAGGGCCAAGGCAAATAACCAGACATCATTCTGAACAAACCGAGCCAGCTCTCTATTTCAACAACTACATTTCACCTGGCCTATACAGGCTCTGATCACATATCCCATGTCATCTTACACTATCTCCTCCAACCCTATCCTTCATTGTCCAACCACACCTTCCTTCTCATACAAGAACGCTGGACTGGGGATGCTTTCAAACAACACTGACAATATTAAACCTCACCTATGACTACAACAACAAACTATTCTGACATCGATTCTCAACTTGATCTCATCCAGGGACACCATTAACAAGCAGCCAACATCGCATACCCAATGATAAAACTCACAACTCCACTCACAAACAAAAACTCCCAAAAAAGCGTTGATTTTAAAGTTCCTACATGACCCCATGGGACCATTTACGTAAAGATTGCATGCCAATCTAGGCATGACTTAGTTTGTCACCCATTCTGCAGACTACACAGATTTTAATGGTGGGGGTGGGTCATTTACTACACTTTTACAACTCTTCTATCTTTCTATACTAAAATTATTTATTTGTTAGTGTTTTACAGTTCTTGGGTACGCTGGGTAGGGCTGACTAGGATAGGCTTGACATAAAAGATTATTTTTTTGTATTTGTTAGTATATATATTTATATATATTATATGTGTATAGATATATATATAATATATATATATAATATCTATAAATATATATATATATATATATATATATATATATATATATAATATATGTATATATATATATTTATATATTTTTATATATATTACATTATTTATATATTATATATATATATATATATATATATATATATATATATATATATATATATATATATTGGTATATTGGTATTACATAAATTTTATATATTATAGTTTCCATCCCATCCAACAATCTTCCTCCTGGTAACCTGAACAGTTCTTTAGCCCTTAAACAGTGGTTCCCAAACCTTTTTCAGTTGTTACCATTTAACATGCCACATTAATAGCATGTTACCCCTTTCACAAAATGTTGTTATTATTGATATATATGGCTAAATTAAAACTTGAGATATTTTTCTTTTATTTATTGTATTTGAACATTGTGCATCTCTAATGACTATTACCAAAGCATGACCCCCCCCCCCCCCCCCCCCCCAAGAACATCAGTGGGATGGATGGAGTTGCATTTTGAAGCTAGTTTAGGTAATTTTGGCTTCATACCAGTCTTATGTCTACCTCGGCTGATGCTCACAGATAAACTGACAGTGTGAAACGAGGCAGCCTCAGGAAGTGAGTGACGCATACTGGGAAAACAGGTCGTCTGGGGAATGAGGTCTTTTGTCCTGAAGATATTGTCAAAATATTTTTGGGTTTCCACACACTTAGCTTATATATTTTTCTTTTCTATACTGTATATTAGTTTTTGAGTGTTTTATTGTTATTTGGTTTAACTTTATTACTTTACTTTTAATAGGTTTGATATTGTTTACATAGTTCTATGATATTTCGTAAGTGAAGCAACAAGGTTCCGTAAACCTTATAATCCTCAATACCGAGGTACCGCATTGTTTTCTTGATTTTCCAGTATTCATAATCATTTTTTCTGTCACCCCTCCTATGTTAGCCCACTCAATTTCATACAGATTGGTATGTTAAAAATTATACCCAGGTGGTTTATACCCCCAGTTTGGGAACCACTGCAATTTGTAACGACAGTCCAAAAGTTTATATCAACGTTTCACTGCTGCTGCGCCCTCCGTATATTTTGAAAAAAAAAAATCGTTTTGTTTATAGGAAAAAAAGAGCACATTTTTTAAGTGTTTTAGAATAAAAAGAATTTATTTTAGGGTCAGTAGTTACCGAGGTATGATTGGCGCGAAGTTGGGGCTTGGCGATCACTGACGGCAACATGGAGCGCACTGCCGGCTTACAGAAATTTCATACATTTTTGGCTCGGTTTTGTGTTCTTAGATTTTTTTTTTTTTAAATTTCCTGGCTTTATGATATGATAATGATGATTTTGTGTGAGAAAATCTATTTGCATATTCAATGCCAATTGTTGTTTACACAACATCCTTTATATTACATCGAAAATTTGTTATATTTTTCTAAACTAAACTATGTACACAACTGAACAAGTACTTTGCTAGCACCTGGCTGATAACATGCTTTCATCTACACACTCTATACAAGTATTTTAAAGTCTTTATTATGTTCTTGAACTCTACGATGGTTTGATACTCCATGCACAGCATGGTTTCATAACTCAGGGCCACCACAACACTGAATGTGGACAAATGAATCGTGTGTCCTTCAGCTGTTGGGGTCAGTTATTTTGGTGGTAGACACACATACACACTTTTTTTATCTGGGCATTCTTCTTCCTTTTGGGTAGGTGGTATTGGTACCGTATAGTAGAACAGTTAGGAGTGATTTCGGTTACCGGCCATTCCCCAATGCTGTGGTTGGGGGGACAGGATTGTGGATGTGACAGAGTCTGGTGTTGAGAGGAAGGGACAGGTGTGGTACATACTTTCTTGCTATCTGTTTGACACATCCAGAGAAATTCTCACGCAAAACCGTTGTCAGTTTTCAGTCTTTATATGTCACATATTGAACTGCATAGAGACACTGCAATATGTCTACAAGCGTGAAAAAACGTTTTATATATCCACTTTGCGCGACTCCTACGCGACACAGTCATACAAACCATATCATGTCACACTTCGTTAAAATAGTCCGCCCCGAAGCAGCTGGTTTATCAATACGGTTGTTGGTTAGAAAATGGCTCTGTATGTCATGTCATGTACCATCTCGTTTCTGTGGATGTTTGTCCAGCAATGTACACTGTCCCCGTTTGTCATGCAACGTCAGTGCCATTGATTTCATTTAGCATGAATACATTACTTGCATTGCACCTTCACCACTGCCTGCACTGAACCTTGGCTAAGTTTTATATTCCTTATCACTGTTCCACTATATCAGTATTGTTAACACGTAGGAAGAATCATGCTACAGAAAAGATAGGGCTTGAATACCATTTGTCTGTGTACAATGTTATATCGGCCCTTGCCAAGCTGAGTATGGTTCCATTCATCCTGCGAACAACACACGGAATGCCCAAACCATTCGTCTGTCATCATCGATTGTCTAATCTCCCGGTGTATACAATAACATCCAACACAAAGACCACTCTCACGTCAACATAATAAAAAGTTTTATACCGCAAGCGAGTATGCTTTGCTTGGTATATATTACTTGAATGACAAGCGTCCCTTGAACTGAATCAAGGACCCATCAAGGACTTATTCAAGTGTTTATTTTGTTCAATGTGCTTGGGAATTTGTGTTAACGTTACTCAGTATTGTGTTCAATGTGCTTGAATTAGTGGTTAACAGTTACTCAGTATTGTGTTCAATGTGCATGAATTTGTGGTTAACAGTTACTCGTATTGGATAATGAGTTTATATTGATTAATTATATTTAGATTGTACAGTTTTTTTTCGACAAATAAACATGATCAGTCTTACATCCTAGTTTAATATTAGGTTTAGGTTAGGTTAGGTAAGGTTCGTCAGGAAACAGGACAAATGTATCTGACGCGGGTCTTAGTCAGATGATGACCCGCCTCTTGGACTTCTTTGGTCTATCTGACCGAGGCCTTCCGCATGTCCTTACCGCGTCCACCCACTTTAAAAATTATGGTCATTTATATCCAGTCTGTCTATATTAGTTTTAATCATTAGATTCTGTTTTGAAATCTACCTTACTCAACTTAATAGACTATTTTTATAATTATAGAGTCAGAGGTAGAAAGTATGATTTATTAAGCTTCTGACGCTATTGTAATTTGCGAGTTCAGAATATTTATATTATTAGCTTCATAGCTTTCTTTTACGTTTTCGTTAGTTGCTATCATATATCACCTAATGTCGAAGATAAGAAATAAAACTAACTGCTTGGGTTAACACTACCTGATCGAGGACCATTGAAGCCTGCTTCAGGTGCAGAAGCAGGCGACTCGAAGGCTTCATTTAGACTTCAGCACTTGGAAGTGCTTGTTCAAGCTTCAGCTCTATAGCAAGAGAAAGAAGTGACGTTCATAATATATAATAACTAATATATACTTAAAAAGTCTTTGTTAATTGTTAGACATAGTTTTTAAAATCGCATATGAACAATTAATTTTTATTAATTTTTTTATGTCATAAGTTTATTAAATTTTATATGCATCGCATCATACAAGATAGATGTTCCGATAACCTAGTAAGATCATCCTTTTAATTTGATTTAAAAGTAAAAATTTGCTCCCGAAAAAACAAATCACTCACTTACTTTATCATTTGTTCCTACAGATATACTGGCTGTCAGAGTTATTGTAAAACACTTACCTGAACTTCTCTCGTTTTCCCCTGATTATCTTTCAGTCTTGGAATCTCCAGCGCGCTCGGGAGGAGGTGGAGGAAGTCCCCCAGTACTCTAAGTGATCTAGATGAAATTACACCAGCTCACTCCATTCGCACCCCCCCCTCGCGCGCGCGCGTTGATTGTAGGTGGTGTGAGTGTTGTGTTGTGGATTAGAGGTGCCGGCTGGTTTGAACTGTTTTTATTTATTATTATTTTTTTTTTTTTTGGCAATCAGGGTTAATGGTTTCTTTGGTAGTTATACCGTAGCCTAGTACTTTCTTTAATTACCTTCACCAATTTTGGATTTGTTAATTTGTAATTACCTTCTTTATCCTATTTCTTTATAATTATCAACTTTCTGCCATGTTTCTTACAATCACTCAGATGATTCAGATATTTCTTGTAATTTCTGCTGTAGTCTATCTTAATAATTATTTTTCTCAGAGTAAGTTTCGATCTAATTTCCTTCCAGTGTAACATTACCTTTGTAATTACAAGTTTGGACTTGCGAGTCTTTGTAATTATCAAATATTGATCTATGCTTCTGTGAAATTGGTATCCTCGGGGAAAAACTTGAAGTGGTGCGTGATTTTTCTTTCTACTTTACTTTTAATGTTTTTATTTCATTCATTACACGAGAGAGCTTTATGTGATCAGCTTCAAGCTCTGAAAACTTTAACTAGACTAACGTTATCTATTAGTATTGCAGAATGTTATAAGATCATATTCATAAAAATTCATTCACAAATGATTCTGGAAATGTGTCTGGTAACACTCTCACTAGGTACAGTTCTTGGTTTTAAAACCTCCTAAAGATAACGTCTACTTCAGTGATGATACTGAAACTGAAGGGGTGTATGGTTGTGTATGCGACATCTTTCAGTATTTGTGAACAAGACTGCAAAAATATTTATCCTAATAAATCACTTTAAAGATAGTTGATTTTTCCTCTGTAAAAGGCTTTAATTGTTAGAAAATATTGGAAATCGTTGTGAAATTCATTGCCTGATTGATTCAAAATTTTCAGAAATTGTTTTTTTTGCAGAAGGCAAGCTTCTGCGTTGTTATAAGGCAGCATAGTTTTGTGTTGTTACTGGACAGCATAAGGTTTAGTGTTGTTATTGGGGCAGGCATAAGATTATAGTTGTTATGGGCAGCATAGTTTAGTGTTTTATTGGGAGATAAGTTTAGTGTTGTTTATTGGACAGCATAAGTTTAGTGTTGTTATTGGACAGCATAAGTTTAGTGTTTGTTATTGGGCAGCATAAGTTTAGTGTTGTATTGGGCAGCAAAAGATTAGTGTTGTTATTGGGCAGCATAGTTTAGTGTTGTTATTGGGCAGATAGATGTTTAGTGTTGTTATTGGGAAGCATAAGTTTTTAGTGCTTGTATATAGCCCGAGCCATAGGAAGTGAATGATGTGTGAAAAGTATTTCTTTGTCGGGCTCCACCCTGCCTTGGTAGGGAATCGGCCAGTGTGGATAATAATATATATATATTTTTATTATATATTTATATATATATATATATATATATATTTTAATTAATATATTTATATATATATATATATATTTATAAATATATATACATATATATATATAATATATATATTATATTTAGATATTATTATATTTATATAATATCTTATACTATATTTATAACTATATTTAATATATTTATATCATTATATATATATTTATATATATATATTTTATATATATTTGTCGTGCCGAATATGTAAAACTGGTCAATTAGCAAGAATCATTTTAAATTAAGTCCTTTCTAAAAAATTTTCTCTTATACGTTTAAAGAAGATTTTTTCATTAATGTTAATGTAAAAAAATTAATTTTAGCACAAAGAATATTAGAAAACTTACCTAACCTTATTATACAAGAAATTATTTAAAATATAACCCAACTATAATATTTTAGATTTGTTTACAATAATTTAATACTAATAGTCAAAAACACAGTGAAATAATTTTTTTTCGTTAGGTTCAGAATGAATTTTGGCGTAATTTATGCATACACAAATTTTCGCTTGTCCTAAAATGGCAAGATGAGCGTTGCTTATTTAAGCCAGATCGCAAGTTCTGCCTTTTCGGCACAACATATGGTATATACTTTATATATATATATATATATATATATATATATATATATACTATATATATATATATATATATATTTATATATATATATATATATATATAATATATATTATATATATATATTATATATATATATATATTATATATATTTATATTTATTTGATATTAAGCAGTTTTGACATATAATTTGAATATTTTCCTTTGCTTTATATAATTAGATCCTTTATATTTATTAGAATTTGGCGCAGAATTTACTAATACATTGGACAAATAATAAATTTTAAAATTCCTAATTCTTGGGTAGAATAGTTTGTTTGTGGGTTGTGTGAAGGACCTGTCTAGTTGGGCCAGCGGGCCCTGCTGCAGTGTTCTCTTTCTTATGAGTCGTGCGTCAGGTGCTGCTTTGTTGTGGGGATGTGTTTGTGAGGTGTGGTCTAGACCCTTTATATGCCTTCCTCTGATGCATTACTTTTATTGTTAATTGATAATGTGAGTAGTAACGAAAGAGCTTGGCATTTCTCTATTCTTTCACGATGGGTGTTTTGCTCAGTGGTGATGTGTACTTATCTCAGTGGTGACGTGTACTTAGCAGTGGTGACGTGTACTTAGCTCTGTGAAGACCTGTTTGTGTGCTCTCTGTGAATCTGAACCATGATGCCCTCTCTTGAGCAACTTTACCAGCAGCTGAAAGAAGAGCTTAGGGTTGCTAAGCAGGAGATACGGCGAATAACGGAAGAGAACAAGAGGATTCGAAGTAATCCTCTGTGGTGAGTCTCCAGGTTAAGAGGGGAGTTGGTCAGAGCCCGGACAACAGGAACAAGTGAGGATCAAGAAGACTGTTGGAGAGGCAGAAACAAAGAGGACCCGGAAGACTGCTGTGGGAATCTTCCAACCCATTTTCGGTGCTACTGCGAATGTTGGTGTTCTATGGGAATGTCATAACGAGCACCAAGAAGCATTGGCTTGATAGTGAGTGAGACATCTCTGGGAAACCCCAATGAAAACCATCGAGAAAGTCTTGACGAATTCCACAAGTGAAGGTTGTAGTGATACCTAACGATGTGAGCGCTTGGAAAACTCACGACGGACGTCGCCAATGATGGTAAAACATTGTTGTTGGGGATAGGCCAGATTAGGTACAATCCGAGGATTGGCAGACTCAAAGACACAAGGCTATCCTCAACAAACCGCCCATGGAACAGCCCCCTAGCAGTTCATAGTACTCCCATGTGGCGATGTTGCCACGAATACTCGCCGGGCACTTTGACTATGAGTTTTACATCAACGTTTCCCATCACCACATCATTATCAAAAAAAAAAAAAAAAAAAAAAAAAAAAGATCTCATACGAAAAACGCAGCCCCACACCTTAACGTATACAGCGGCGTCTACCAGCTATCCCTGTGGGTTCTGCCCCAAGAAAATATGTAGGCGAGACAGGCAGAGATCTTGCCAGTCCGCCTGAGATGAGATCGAAATGCTCTAACAGAGAACGATGTAAGGTTCGCCTGTGTCCTCACAGAGACTCACGGGGCATTTGTATGAACTGGGAATGAGGCCACAACTGTTCTCACCGAACCTGGACCTCAGACGGCCGACGATGCCTAGAAGCTCACTTCGCCGTCACCGACACTTTAGAAACGCAACACTGGAAACTACAAAATTCAAAAACATTGAGCTACTGGATACTTAAGCAGCACCAACCCAAACAACAAAAGGAGGTCACATTTGATTTGATCGTCTAACCGTCCTCTATCATAGCAGAGGTTGTTTTTTATAAAGGACAAGCATCGCATGGTGGGCAGTTGGCCTTCTACAGTGTTCCTCCTTTCTTATGTAATTATGACTTTCCTCAGGTCACGTGCGTCACACCTCACTCTCCGGTATAATATAATGTCTTTCTACCTCGTATAGTTTAGAAGTGATCAAGGTCCCAGGACCGAAAGTTTTCTAATAAAATGTGTGCATAGTGATTTGCTTTACGGGTCTTTCTAAACCAACAATAATATATATATATATATTTTAATATATATATATGTTATATATATATATATATATATATATATATAATATTTATATTATATATATTATATATATATATATATATATTATTATTGGTGTGTGTGTGTGTATTTTGTGAAGTAAATATAAAGTTGGCTGCGAACAAAAGTGGGTACAATTAGTGTATATGCACCTGGGAGAATAGAGAAGTGTACTGACTATCCACGGAGAGACTTGGGGAAATGTTGTGTGAAGCGTGGGGAGTTTTGAACCATAGTGTGAGAAGTACTTGTGGTTGGGGATTTCAATGCTTGCCTTTCTTCCAAGGACAGATGGTGATTCCTTCGGGGCAGTTTTGATGGAGTAGTGGGTATTGTTGGCTGGCTAGTGATTGGGGCTCTCTCTTGCTGGACATCCTGCGTTAGCAAGGTTTCTCTTTTGATATCGTTGACTTCATTGAGTCTTGCATGCCAGCCCTTGGTTTTGGAATAGTCTAAGACCATGAAGACCATATTGGTCAGTTTGCGCCCGCGCAAATACACGGTATATTCCAACTGATTTGGGGCTGCAAGGCGGAGGGAGAGCACTGCAAGATGGGGGTCTTAGATCGAGGCGTGTTACCATGTGTTGAAACTAGGAACGTTTTGGCGGATGTATCTGGAGTGAAGTGTTGTTCACAGATTGCAGATGTTTCAGTTCTCCCTGTTGATTGTACAGCTCTAAGCATATTGGCATGCACCTCTTTTCGTGACAAGGCCATCCAACTTGACTGTCTGTATGGCAGTGCTGCACTAGGTTTTGGTGACTGAGCAGCAAGAATTCTCCATTTTAGTGATGGCACTGGCATAGGCTTGGGTTCCTGTATTCTGCTGAGTCACATGAGGTTGTCCGGAGGAATTTGTTTTATTAACCAATTTGATGCTGTGGGAAGAGGGGAATGGGGGGGAGAATTCGGAGATTAGAGGATGATTGTATGATAGTATTGTATGGATTGGGATTATGGGAATATGTATATGGATATAGAGGATGATTTTATTATAATTTGGAAAGATGAGGATGATCTGCGAAGCTGGTAGGGCAGTCTGGGAGGTTTGTGCACTCCCCCAGCTCCCCAGCTCTAACTGGAAATGAGGCTTGAACCACTGTCCATTTGTGTGAAAAATTTAATTACACTCTCAAGCATGGTCTTAAACAGAGAACCATATTCTTTGAGTTTTGGACTGCTGAAGGCTGGGAGCATATCAGGAAAATTGGTAAGTTTTGGGATTGACAAGCACAGTGTATCGATTCTTTCATCGATGTCTTCCATCGTCATGAGATTTAATTTTGCTTGCATTAGATCAGTGGTATTGATCCCCAAGAGGAGCACCAAGAGAGTGCTGTTGTCCGGATAAATGGCTCTTGCTCCTGGTTAAAACCAGCACTAATATTACAATAAAGACTACAGAACATAAGAAAGGGAGGAACCACTGCAGGAGGATGTTGTGCCCATATAGGAGGTCCTTTGCAATTCATCCCACAACAAAAATCAAGAGTGGCACTATTCATCAACCCTCATTTTTCCAACTGCCTCCACCCAAGAAATAAGCTCTGATGTGAAGGGTTGCGTGCACCTCTCAAATCCAAAACCATCTACCTGACTATCGTTGTACTTGTATGCGCTTCTAACGTAAATTTGAAACTATCCTCAAGGTCCCAGCACTCAATAACCAATCTAGGTAGACAATTCCATCATCTATCTACCCTATTTTCCAAACCAATACTTTCCTATGTCCTTTCTAAATCTATACTTTATCCAATTTTAAATCCATTACTGCGGGTTCTCTCTGGAAGAGATATCCTCAAGACCCTTGTTAATATCCACTTTGATTAATACACTATTTCCACTTTACACTTCGATCAGGTATCCCTCATTCCTTCGTATCTAAAATGTTATAATGTTTAACTAGTAGAGTCTTCAATCTTTACTTTCTAAGGGAAGATTTCTAATTGACTATTATTAATTTAGTTCATCCTACGTCTGAATGTTGTTCTACGAATTTATGTCCATTCTGCAATATGGAGACCAGAAATGAGGCTGCCACGATGAATCTAGAGGATGAGCGCTGGTCGCTATTGATGCTGTAAGTGTATGTTATAGCATAAGTTAGCTGCAGTGGAGTTTGAATAGTTCGCCTAGTCGGGGGTACTTGCTGTTGCTTACAATTCTTGATATAAATCCAGTAATCGTAGTGTTGCCTTATTGTGAAGTACGCCTTAGGATAGCTTGTCTTTGTTTAAGTGCCGCCATCTCACTCCATAGACCCGCAAGTCCTTTTCGCAATTGTAGGCTATGTTTCTACATCATTTAACTTTTTTGAAGGACATAGGGGTTATGGGCACTCCCACGAAGCTTAGAACTATGCATTTATTACATGTGAATTGCATCTGCCACTTTTCGGACACAAGAATGAGGTTTGTTTAAATCCTCCTGGAAGTTCCATTACGCATCTACGTTTGAATCTAACTTATGTCCTTACCGTATCTTTGTGTCATAGGCGAATTTGCTCATTTTATCACTAGGTATTACCTCATCGAAGATCATTGATATATAATTATAATCAACAACGGGTCCACCGAACGCGTCACTTAGTTACGGATCCCGCCATCGGATTTAACCCCATTTGTATGGCACTCATCTTGGCTTCCTTGTCAGTGAGCCATGTCTCGATCCACGAGAGTCACTTTTTCACCCAATGCCATGAGCTTGCCACATTTCTTTATTCATGTCTATGGTGCGGAACTCTATCAAAAGCCGTTAAGACTAAGATATAAAGTAAAATAATATAAAAAATTTTTTATCGGGGTAACAGCCTCGCAAAAGCTTTACTGAAAGAAAGTTAATTAAATGTAGTTTATGACAAGACTGGACCTTATGTGTGGTGAATCCATGCTTTGGTATACATTAATTCAGGGGCTATGCTGTATTCGAGATAGTGCCTTCTCTGCATATTTAATCTCAGTATAATTGAGCTCGTATTGTTAATAATTGGCCTACAATTTGATAGGTAGGCTTAGTTGGGCGCGGTATTTGACGCTAGGTAGTACGACTTGTGACCCATCCTGTGTTTTAAGAATAAATTCAGGAATTAGACATTAGCGCCATCGTCTCACAATATGCCGACACTTACACCTGGTTGAAGAGATAAATTAAAAATATTGTTAATGGTTTCACAGAGTTCCATTTTGCATTCCTTAAAGAAACCCTTGAAAAAAAACCTCATCAAGGGACCCGGCGACTTATTTTTGCTTCAGTCTGTCATATCTGCTTCACAAACCATTTCACTAGTGACTGTGATGTTAACATAATTTAACTTTCTTTGTAGCCCACTATAAAGATTACTTACTGAAATATTGTAGTGTGTCTTTGTGTAAAAAACTGAGAGAAAATAATTATTTAAAAATCGAGCACATTTCATTATCTTTGTCAGTAAGGTCGCCCATAGTATTTAAGGGGACCTATATATCTCTAACTTTTGTTTATTATGAACCTGGAAAAAACTTTTTGGGTTAGTTTTTTTAGAATCCCTAGCAACTTTAATTCCTAGTCTCTTTTAGCTTTTCTTATCCCCTTTTTAATGTCCCTTCTTTATGTCAATATATGATTCATAAGATGACCCTATTCTTTTGGATACGCCTATAAATTACCTTTCTTATGCCTAGTAGATATTTGAGCCTATTATTCATCAATTTTTGGGTCTTTTATTTGATCTAATTTCTTTATTGGGATAAGAACGTGCTTTTATAGAGCAGCATGTAAAGTGTTCAGAAAATGTCATATTGATTGCTAACTTCGATGTGTGACCCCAGTCAACAGATGATAAGTGTTTCTCTCCAAGCCCTATTCGTAATTATACTGCTTATAGCGGAAAATTTTCGGAATGTTACTGTAGTTATCGCTACAATCGTACTTAACATTCACAATGCTAAATTGTAATTGGATATTTGTAAGGCGGCGCTATCGCACACCAGTTGTTCTTGGAAATTGCTAATATTATGTAAAGCGCGGCATAGGGGATTCATTGTTTGCTCATAACTAAGTTCTATGGCAGGTTATTGTCCCTGCTTGTAGGTTCGGGTCACAATACTGTTGTCAAAAAACAGAATTCCTGAAATAACTTCTAAGAAGTCGTATGATTCTAAATTCCCAGTCTCGCTCAGAAATTCCAGTATCAATATGACTTTTTTTAAAGAAAGTCTACCTTGTAAATTTTGACTACATTATCGTGCCTCCTTGTGGCCTGTACAATGTCTCCCTTAGTTAGTCTCCCGTTGGTCCCTATTATAAGTTTGGGGGACGGTATATCATCCTAAGATCAGTTTTCGCAATCACTCTAAACTTTCTATCCAAAAAGATTCTTTAGGTTGTACTTCAGATCTTATACCCGTTGTTATGCAACAGTTTCAAGCGATTCTCGGTACAATACATACATATGCCACCCCCCCCTTCCCGATACTTCTATATCTATATTGGAAGCGCATATAATTTAAAACCTTATTGATTATGACATATTTCCTCTAGTGCGCATGTCCGCACGCTTGTTTGAAATTTAAACCAGTTCTAAGCTTGAGAGGCAGAATGACATCGAATGTTTTTTGGGCTGCTAGACTAGCAAATAATCTCAACTCGCTCCTGTTTTATTCTCTGCTTGCACTACAGGGCCAAATTAAACATAATAAACGATTGAGAAGACTCTCTTTCCTCTTTACCACTTCTGTGCTAATGTATTGTTTTTTTACTTAAACCTGTTGTTTACTGTCCGTTTTTCACCAAAATCCCATGGGGGCCTACCGTGCACAAAATATCTAGCCTCGTTCTGCTTATTACTTAGTTCCCCCAGAACTCGTAATATTACCTACACTGGGACGTTCACTGTTTTCCTGCCAAAACCCATACCACTAATATTCCTAGTTTAAAGTCCCTACTGTCCCTCCACTGCAGTTGCCAGTGCTACCATCCCAGACCTAGATAAGTGAACACCCCATCCCTGGGAGACATGTCATTCTCTGCCATTGATGAGGTCCAGTTGTCAATAAACTGTTTTACCGCATTTTCCTTACAGTATTTGTCCAGCCAGCAATTTACACCAATGCCCTGGACAACCATTCATTTCAACTCCTCTCCTTGCAAAATACCACATATGACAGGGTTCCACCCTTACTCCTAATTATTTATATTGCTGACCTTTTATCTGCTAATCAGGTCTTCACCGGTTTACGTCCTTGACAACTCATCGTTGACTCAGCACTGGACAGTATATTTAGGGAGGTTGCTCGCCATTACCTGATCATGTATTCCGGACTGATTTAAGGTCATCCAGACGGCGTAACATAATCCTCCATCTCAGCACCCAGGAAAGCAAAACGGTCTCTGTCTTTACTCCTGTCATTCATGACAGAATGCGCGCCGGTATTCTCTCGTTGTTTAGGGTTATGTTCAAAGCGTTTCTAACATATCGTAGTGTAGACTGATCGATGGAGCCACTGTGTGGCGAAAAGTTTCCTCATAAGATACCCAAATAGTTGCCCATGTGTTCTAATTTATCAGCATGTCTCGGTTCCTCTTGAACCATTTGCATATTCTATGTCGCGTCAAACTCTGTCAGGCACTGCAATTCTTGGGATGAGCATTTGATACTTAGAATTCTTCCGCTTGCCTAAGTATTGGGACAACCTACTTCCACATTGAACAAATGTTGAACCACCTATGACTGCTGCTCCTCTCCTGCCATACGGTTTCATAGTAAGGCTCTCCGCCTCCAGTCTGCCGTATTTATTCAAGATTTGATGGATGACACATCGACTCAAGGTTTGAGGGACTGATTTTCCTCATTCTCTCTGTTCTTCAAAGTTTCTTCTTATGTATGGATGATGAAGCACTGTGTGGCGAAACGATATCCCTCAATAAAGATACCCAAGAGTTGTGGCAAGAAAGGTATAAAAAACCGTCAATATGAAAGTTAAGACACATGTGCAACATCTGGATATATTTATTGTAGACGTTTCGCCATCCAGGGCTTTATCAATACAGATCTAGGACATATTAGGAAGAAAGTAGTACTATTATACAAAAGATGAGAGTAAAATCAGTCCCTCGGTTGGAGTTAGTGTCACAGCATTCGTGGTGGAGGAAGAATCTGGAGAGCAAAGGCAAGGAAGACTGACGCCTCTATAATTCTTCAATCAAGGAATCCTGCCTAAGACCATCCGCATTCTCCCTAACTCTCTCTTCACTCCGAACTTCACCCCATACAACAATGTCTGGAAATGCTACAAATTCGCCACGACAATAATCTCATGCACTTCCACACAAACCTGCCTTCCAGATGTTCTGCAATCTGGCACACTTCTGGAACACTTGGCAACCTCCCTTAAATGTTTAAACTGCGGCCGGGTCACACACTGCAGTTACTAATACTCCTGCCCTACTAGAAATAAGACATCTCTTCTCCACCCTCAGAGCCAGGCCAAAACCTCCCTCCCTCCCCATCCCCTTCCCTGCATCCTCCCTCCCCGGCACATCCCTCACTACCCCCAATGCCTGGGCCACCCCACGCACTTGGTCTACTCTTCTACTATACACTCATCAATACATCAACACACAGACTACAAGCACTGCTCGCCTTCTACACCTTCCACCCACATAGACTACAAAACTAAAACTGTAACTCGCCACTGTGCCCACTCTGCGATGTAATCTCACAAGCGTACCAATCAGACTCTCACATGTCCTTAACCTAATCTTGTCTGCTAACAATCTTCCCTCTTTTATGATCCTCCTTCCTGCTTCTCTTCAGAGCCTACTACAACATCATCCCTCCTCCCTCTCTCCACCCCCCACTTCCTTACTCCAACCAGCTTTCTACTCCCCTACCCTCTTCACTATTCCACACCTCACTAGACACCAAACTCCCTACTGCAAGGCTGCCTTGACACCCCTCCCCACTTCCTCATACTTTCCTAACTTCCACTTCTCTCATCGCTGCCATAGCTTCACTTTCCCTCTTCCCTCACATAGCTTCCATTACCTTATCCCCTACCAAAAGCTTCCACTTCTCTGATCCACCTATGCCCACTCACCACAAACCAAATTTCTCCAGTCCAACTCTCCTCCTCCAGACATAATCCACCTCAAACCTAACATGCACCCAACTCTGACAGACAGACCAAGACATATAAACAGGATCCATCTCTTCCTCCCCCTTCCAGGAAAGGCGTCCGTTTTTGCTCTACAAACACACATCCACTGATTGGCACCACTGTCAGGGCTTTAATCCAAACTCCTCCCCCGATATTAACTTTGCGTTGACGTAAACATTAAATCACGTTAGGTGATTCAGTCAACGTTTCGTTCTTACTTTAAAATTAGACACATACTGGCGCGTACTTGAAGCAGAGAGGCCAGAGATTTTGTTTTACTAAACAGTACCTGCCTCAAAGCCCCTCAACGCCAACCGCAATTATGGTTAATACTGCATACAGTCCCCACTATGATCCCCACGATGGGGTTGCCATCCTTGTTAATTCAACATAAACCAAGAATTTTCTCCCAATCCCTTTTTTTCACCAACACTGTTTGCAGTCAGAATACACACCACTCGGTCCTTTATCTTTTCACACCTATGCTCGCCCAAACAATATCTAAACATTACACGGACCTTTCCTTAGTCTTCAACTACAACAACACACCAACATATCTAATAGCGGGACATGAAATGCCAAAACCACGCTTTCATCACGCCAGTAACAACCCAACTTGGTCTCCAATTACTCAACTTCACAAACCATAAACACATAATTCATATTGGCCAGAATTCATACCTTCTACAACCACAGGGCCAAGGCAAATAACCAGACATCATTCTGAACAAACCGAGCCAGCTCTCTATTTCAACAACTACATTTCACCTGGCCTATACAGGCTCTGATCACATATCCCATGTCATCTTACACTATCTCCTCCAACCCTATCCTTCATTGTCCAACCACACCTTCCTTCTCATACAAGAACGCTGGACTGGGGATGCTTTCAAACAACACTGACAATATTAAACCTCACCTATGACTACAACAACAAACTATTCTGACATCGATTCTCAACTTGATCTCATCCAGGGACACCATTAACAAGCAGCCAACATCGCATACCCAATGATAAAACTCACAACTCCACTCACAAACAAAAACTCCCAAAAAAGCGTTGATTTTAAAGTTCCTACATGACCCCATGGGACCATTTACGTAAAGATTGCATGCCAATCTAGGCATGACTTAGTTTGTCACCCATTCTGCAGACTACACAGATTTTAATGGTGGGGGTGGGTCATTTACTACACTTTTACAACTCTTCTATCTTTCTATACTAAAATTATTTATTTGTTAGTGTTTTACAGTTCTTGGGTACGCTGGGTAGGGCTGACTAGGATAGGCTTGACATAAAAGATTATTTTTTTGTATTTGTTAGTATATATATTTATATATATTATATGTGTATAGATATATATATAATATATATATATAATATCTATAAATATATATATATATATATATATATATATATATATATATAATATATGTATATATATATATTTATATATTTTTATATATATTACATTATTTATATATTATATATATATATATATATATATATATATATATATATATATATATATATATATATTGGTATATTGGTATTACATAAATTTTATATATTATAGTTTCCATCCCATCCAACAATCTTCCTCCTGGTAACCTGAACAGTTCTTTAGCCCTTAAACAGTGGTTCCCAAACCTTTTTCAGTTGTTACCATTTAACATGCCACATTAATAGCATGTTACCCCTTTCACAAAATGTTGTTATTATTGATATATATGGCTAAATTAAAACTTGAGATATTTTTCTTTTATTTATTGTATTTGAACATTGTGCATCTCTAATGACTATTACCAAAGCATGACCCCCCCCCCCCCCCCCCCCCCAAGAACATCAGTGGGATGGATGGAGTTGCATTTTGAAGCTAGTTTAGGTAATTTTGGCTTCATACCAGTCTTATGTCTACCTCGGCTGATGCTCACAGATAAACTGACAGTGTGAAACGAGGCAGCCTCAGGAAGTGAGTGACGCATACTGGGAAAACAGGTCGTCTGGGGAATGAGGTCTTTTGTCCTGAAGATATTGTCAAAATATTTTTGGGTTTCCACACACTTAGCTTATATATTTTTCTTTTCTATACTGTATATTAGTTTTTGAGTGTTTTATTGTTATTTGGTTTAACTTTATTACTTTACTTTTAATAGGTTTGATATTGTTTACATAGTTCTATGATATTTCGTAAGTGAAGCAACAAGGTTCCGTAAACCTTATAATCCTCAATACCGAGGTACCGCATTGTTTTCTTGATTTTCCAGTATTCATAATCATTTTTTCTGTCACCCCTCCTATGTTAGCCCACTCAATTTCATACAGATTGGTATGTTAAAAATTATACCCAGGTGGTTTATACCCCCAGTTTGGGAACCACTGCAATTTGTAACGACAGTCCAAAAGTTTATATCAACGTTTCACTGCTGCTGCGCCCTCCGTATATTTTGAAAAAAAAAAATCGTTTTGTTTATAGGAAAAAAAGAGCACATTTTTTAAGTGTTTTAGAATAAAAAGAATTTATTTTAGGGTCAGTAGTTACCGAGGTATGATTGGCGCGAAGTTGGGGCTTGGCGATCACTGACGGCAACATGGAGCGCACTGCCGGCTTACAGAAATTTCATACATTTTTGGCTCGGTTTTGTGTTCTTAGATTTTTTTTTTTTTAAATTTCCTGGCTTTATGATATGATAATGATGATTTTGTGTGAGAAAATCTATTTGCATATTCAATGCCAATTGTTGTTTACACAACATCCTTTATATTACATCGAAAATTTGTTATATTTTTCTAAACTAAACTATGTACACAACTGAACAAGTACTTTGCTAGCACCTGGCTGATAACATGCTTTCATCTACACACTCTATACAAGTATTTTAAAGTCTTTATTATGTTCTTGAACTCTACGATGGTTTGATACTCCATGCACAGCATGGTTTCATAACTCAGGGCCACCACAACACTGAATGTGGACAAATGAATCGTGTGTCCTTCAGCTGTTGGGGTCAGTTATTTTGGTGGTAGACACACATACACACTTTTTTTATCTGGGCATTCTTCTTCCTTTTGGGTAGGTGGTATTGGTACCGTATAGTAGAACAGTTAGGAGTGATTTCGGTTACCGGCCATTCCCCAATGCTGTGGTTGGGGGGACAGGATTGTGGATGTGACAGAGTCTGGTGTTGAGAGGAAGGGACAGGTGTGGTACATACTTTCTTGCTATCTGTTTGACACATCCAGAGAAATTCTCACGCAAAACCGTTGTCAGTTTTCAGTCTTTATATGTCACATATTGAACTGCATAGAGACACTGCAATATGTCTACAAGCGTGAAAAAACGTTTTATATATCCACTTTGCGCGACTCCTACGCGACACAGTCATACAAACCATATCATGTCACACTTCGTTAAAATAGTCCGCCCCGAAGCAGCTGGTTTATCAATACGGTTGTTGGTTAGAAAATGGCTCTGTATGTCATGTCATGTACCATCTCGTTTCTGTGGATGTTTGTCCAGCAATGTACACTGTCCCCGTTTGTCATGCAACGTCAGTGCCATTGATTTCATTTAGCATGAATACATTACTTGCATTGCACCTTCACCACTGCCTGCACTGAACCTTGGCTAAGTTTTATATTCCTTATCACTGTTCCACTATATCAGTATTGTTAACACGTAGGAAGAATCATGCTACAGAAAAGATAGGGCTTGAATACCATTTGTCTGTGTACAATGTTATATCGGCCCTTGCCAAGCTGAGTATGGTTCCATTCATCCTGCGAACAACACACGGAATGCCCAAACCATTCGTCTGTCATCATCGATTGTCTAATCTCCCGGTGTATACAATAACATCCAACACAAAGACCACTCTCACGTCAACATAATAAAAAGTTTTATACCGCAAGCGAGTATGCTATGCTTGGTATATATTACTTGAATGACAAGCGTCCCTTGAACAGAATCAAGGAACCATCAAGGACTTATTCAAGTGTTTATTGTGTTCAATGTGCTTGAATTAGTGGTTAACAGTTACTCAGTATTGTGTTCAATGTGCATGAATTTGTGGTTAACAGTTACTCAGTATTGGATAATGAGTTTATATTGTTTAATATATTTAGATTGTACAGTTTTTTTCGATAATAAACAATTATCAGTCTTACATCCCAGTTTAATCTTGACTTCTGTTTTGACATCTACTTACTCAACTTAATAGACATTTATATTTACCTAAGCAGAGGAAAAGTATTTTATAATTCTGCGTATTGTAATTTGAGTTCAAGAATATTTATATATTAGTTCTAGCTTTCTTTTCGTTTACGTTGGTGTATTACCCATGTTGAAAAAAAACTAACTGCTTGGTTTAAACTACCAGGACCTTGAAGCTTGGGTGGCAGAAGCAGGCGACGAAGGCTTCATTTTCTTCAGCCTTGGAAGTGCTGTCAAGGCTTCAGCTATGCCAGAGAAGTAAGTGAGTTATAATAAAAACAATTAATATTATAAAGTCTTGTTAATGTTAATTATCAAATGACATTAATTTATTAATTTTTATGTAAGTTTATAAATTTTATATGCACATCATACAAGATATATGTAGTAAGATCATCTTTAATTTGATTAAAGTAACAATTAGTCCCAAAACAATCACTCACATTTATCATTTGTTCCTACAGATATACCTGGGTCAGAGTTATTGATAAACTTATCTGAACTTCTCTGTTTTCCCTGACTTATCTTTCAGTCTTGAATCTTCAGCGGTACTCTAATTCTTATTAATTACCAACCTTTCCTGATGAGATTAAGACACATGTGCAACATCTGGGTATCTTTATTGTAGACGTTTCGCCATCCAGTGGCTTTATCAATACAAATTCTAGGACATAACTTGAAGACAGTAGAACTATGTACAGAAGATGAGGTAATCAGTCCCTCAACCTTGGAGTAGGTGCGAAGAGCACCATAGTCGTGGAATCTTCAGCTTCTTGGTTTTAAACCTCCTAAAAGATAACGTCTACTTCAGTGATGAGACTGAAACTGAAGTGTGTAGCAGCACATCTTTCAGTATTTTGTGAACAAGACTGCAAAATATTTATTCCTATAAATCACTTTAAAGATAGTTGATTTTTCCTCTTGTAAAAGGCTTCAATTGTTAGAAAAATTTGAATCGTTGAAATCATTGCCTGATTGATTTAAAATTTTCAGAAATTAGTTTTTTTTTTTTTTCAGAAGGCAAGCTCGGCGTTGTTATAACGCAGCATAAGTCCAGTGTTGTTATTGGACAGCATAAGTTTAGTGTTGTTATTGGGCAGCACAAGTTTAGTGTTGTTATTGGACAGCATAAGTTTAGTGTTGTTATTGGGCAGCATAAGTTTAGTGTTGTTATTGGGCAGCATAAGTTTAGTGTTGTTATTGGACAGCAAAAGTTTAGTGCTGTTATTGGGCAGCATAAATTTAGTGTTGTTATTGGGGAGCATAAGTTCAGCATTGTTATTGGGCAGCATAAGTTTAGCGCTGTTATTGGGCAGCATAAGTTTAGTGTTGTTTTTGGGGCAGCATAAAGTTTAAATTTGTTGTTTTTTGGGGCAGCATAAGTTTAGTGTTGTTATTGGGCAGCATAAGTTTAGTGTTGTTATTGGGGCAGCAAAGTTTAGTGTTGTTATTGGGCAGCATAATTTAGTGTTGTTATTGGGAGCATAAGTTGGGTTGTTATTGGGCACAATAAGTTTAGCCTTGTTATTGGGCAGCATAAGTTTAGTGTTGTTATTGGGCAGCATAAGTTTTAGTGTTGTTATTGGGCAGATAAGTTTAGCATTGTTATTGGGCGGCATAGTTTAGTGTTTTTATTGGCAGCATAAGTTTAGTGTTGTTATTGGGAGATAAGTTTGGGTTGTTTTTTGGGCAGCATAAGGTTTAGGGGTTGTTATTGGCAGCATAAGTTTAGTGTTGTTATTGGGAAAGATAAGTTTAGTGTTTTTTATTGGGGAATAAGTTTAGTTTTTGTTTATTGGCAGCATAAGTTTAGTGTTGTTATTGGGCAGCATAAGTTTAGTGTTTTTTATTGGGGCAGCATAAGTTTGGGTTTGTTATTGGCAGCAAAGTTTAGTGTTGTTATTGGGCAGCAAAAATTTAGTGTTGTTTTTGGGGGAGCATAAGTTCAGCATTTGTTATTGGGGCAGCATAAGTTTAGCTTTTTATTGGGCACATAAGTTTAGTGTTGTTATTGGGCAGCATAAGTTAAGTTTGTTATTGGAGCATAAGTTTAGCATTGTTATTGGCAGATAGTTTAGTGTTGTTATTGACAGCATAAGTTTAGTGTTTTTATTGGGAATAAGTTCAGCATTGTTATTGGGCAGCATAGTTTAGGTTTTTTATTGGCAGCATAAGTTTAGTGTTGTTTTTTGGGAAAAGATAATTTGGGTTGTTATTGGGAGCATAATTTAGTTTGTTATTGGAAGCATAAGTTTAGTGTTGTTATTGGAAGCATATTTAGTGTTGTTATTGGGAGCATAATTTTAGGTTGTTATTGGGCATAAGTTTAGTGTTGTTATTGGGGAGCAAAAGTTTAGTGTTTGTTATTGGGAGCAAAAATTTCAGCATTGTTATTGGCACATAAGTTTAGGTTGTATTGGCAGCATAAGTTTAGTGTTGTTATTGGGAAGCAAAAATTGGGTTTGTTTTTGGGGCAGCATAAGTTTAGCTTGTTATTGGGCAGCATAAGTTTAGTGTTGTTATTGGAAGCATAAGTTTAGTGTTGTTTTTGGGGCAGCATAATTTAGTTTTTAAATTGGGAGCATAATTTTAGTTTTTGTTATTGGCAGGATATTTAGTGTTTGTATTGGCAGCATAAATTTAGTGTGTTATTGGGGAGCATAGTTAGCATTGTTATTGTGCAGGATAAGTTTAGGATTGTTATTGTGCAGCATAAGTTTAGTGCTGTTTATTGGGAGCATTGAAGTTTAGGTTGTTATTGGGGAGCATAAGTTCAGCATTGTTATTGCAGCATAAGTTAGAGTTGTTATTGGGAGCATGAAGTTTAGCGTTGTTATTGGGAGCATAAGTTCAGATTGTTATATTGGACAGCATAAGTTCGCATTTGTATTGGGTCAGCATAATTTAGCGTGTCATTGGCACATAGTTTAGTGTTGTTTATAGGTAGCATAAGTTTAGTGTTGTTATGGACAGCTTAAGTTTAGTGTTGTTATTGGGGAGCATAAGTTTAGTGTTGTTATTGGGGAGCATAAGTTGAGCATTGTTATTGGGCAGCATAAGTTCAGTGTTGTTATTGGACAGCATAAGTTTAGCGTTTTTATTGGGCAGCATAAGTTTAGTGTTATTATTTGGTAGCATAAGTTTAGTGTTGTTATTGGGAAGCATAAGTTTAGTGTTGTTATTGGGCAGCATAAGTTTAGCATTGTTATTGGGCAGCATAAGTTTAGTGTTGTTATTGGGCAGCATAAGTTTAGTGCTGTTATTAGGCAGCATAAGTTTAGAGTTGTTACTGGACAGCATAAGTTTAGTGTTGTTATTGGACAGCATAAGTTTAGTGTTGTTATTGGGCAGCATAAGTTTAGTGTTGTTATTGGGTAGGATAAGTTTAGTGTTGTTAATGGACAGCATAAGTTTAGTGTTGTTATTGGGAGCATAAGTTTAGTGTTGTTATTGGGGAGCATAAGTTCAGCATTGTTATTGGGCAGCATAAGTTTAGCGTTGTTATTGGGCAGCATAAGTTTAGTGTTGTTATTGGGTAGCATAAGTTTAGTGTTGTTATTGGACAGCATAAGTTTAGTGTTGTTATTGGGGAGCATAAGTTTAGTGTTGTTATTGGGCAGCATAAGTTCAGCATTGTTATTGGGCAGCATAAGTTTAGTGTTTTTATTTGGGAGCATAAGTTTAGCGTTGTTATTGGGCAGCATAAGTTTAGCATTGTTATTGGGCAGCATAAGTTTAGTGTTGTTATTGGACAGCATAAGTTCAGCATTGTTTATTGGGCAGCATAAGTTAGCGATTGTTATTGGGCAGCTAAGTTTAGCGTTGTTATTGGGTAGCATAACTTAGTGTTGTTATTGGACAGCATAAGTTTAGTGTTGTTATTGGGGAGCATAAGTTCAGCATTGTTATTGGGCAGCATAAGTTTAGTGTTGTTATTGGACAGCATAAATTTAGCGTTGTTATTGGGCAGCATAAGTTTAGTGTTATTATTTGGTAGCATAAGTTTAGTGTTTGTTATTGGGTAGCATAAGTTAGTGTTGTTGTTATTGGGCAGCATAAGTTAGCATTGTAATTGGGCAGCATAAGTTAGTGTTGTTATTGGCAGCATAAGTTTAGTGCTGTTATTAGGCAGCATAAGTTTAGAGTTGTTACTGGACAGCATAAGTTTAGTGTTGTTATTGGACAGCATAAGTTTAGTGTTGTTATTGGGCAGGCATAAGTTTAGTGTTGTTATTGGTAGGATAAGTTTTAGTGTTGTTAATGGACAGCATAAGTTTAGTGTTGTTATTGGGACATAAGTTTAGTTGTTGTATTGGGAGCATAAGTTCAGCATTGTTATTGGGCAGCATAAGTTTAGCGTTGTTATTGGGCAGCATAAGTTTAGTGTTGTTATGGGTAGCATAAGTTTAGCGTTGTTTATTGGGCAGCATAAGTTTAGCATTGTTATTGGGCACATAAGTTTAGTGTTGTTATTGGACATCATAAGTTCAGCATTGTTATTGGGCAGCATAAGTATAGCGTTGTTATTGGGCAGCGTAAGTTTAGCGTTGTTATTGGGTAGCATAAGCATAGTGTTGTTATTGGACAGCATAAGTTTAGTGTTGTTATTGGGGAGCATAAGTTCAGCATTGTTATTGGGCAGCATA
This sequence comes from Cherax quadricarinatus, assembly GCF_026875155.1. NCBI lineage: Eukaryota > Metazoa > Arthropoda > Malacostraca > Decapoda > Parastacidae > Cherax > Cherax quadricarinatus. The sequence goes on from NC_069409.1 coordinate 3,883,395, forward strand.
AGTTTAGTGTTGTTATTGGACAGCATAAGTTTAGCGTTTTTATTGGGCAGCATAAGTTTAGTGTTATTATTTGGTAGCATAAGTTTAGTGTTGTTATTGGGTAGCATAAGTTTAGTGTTGTTATTGGGCAGCATAAGTTTAGCATTGTTATTGGGCAGCATAAGTTTAGTGTTGTTATTGGGCAGCATAAGTTTAGTGCTGTTATTAGGCAGCATAAGTTTACAGTTGTTACTGGACAGCATAAGTTTAGTGTTGTTATTGGACAGCATAAGTTTAGTGTTGTTATTGGGCAGCATAAGTTTAGTGTTGTTATTGGGTAGGATAAGTTTAGTGTTGTTAATGGACAGCATAAGTTTAGTGTTGTTATTGGGAGCATAAGTTTAGTGTTGTTATTGGGGAGCATAAGCTCAGCATTGTTATTGGGCAGCATAAGTTTAGCGTTGTTATTGGGCAGCATAAGTTTAGTGTTGTTATTGGGTAGCATAAGTTTAGCGTTGTTATTCGACAGCATAAGTTTAGTGTTGTTATTGGGGAGCATAAGTTCAGCATTGTTATTGGGCAGCACAAGTTTAGTGTTGTTATTGGGTAGCATAAGTTTAGCGTTGTTATTGGGCAGCATAAGTTTAGCATTGTTATTGGGCAGCACAAGTTTAGTGTTGTTATTGGGTAGCATAAGTTTAGCGTTGTTATTGGGCAGCATAAGTTTAGCATTGTTATTGGGCAGCATAAGTTTAGTGTTGTTATTGGACAGCATAAGTTCAGCATTGTTATTGGGCAGCATAAGTTTAGCGTTGTTATTGGGCAGCGTAAGTTTAGCGTTGTTATTGGGTAGCATAAGCTTAGTGTTGTTATTGGACAGCATAAGTTTAGTGTTGTTATTGGGGAGCATAAGTTCAGCATTGTTATTGGGCAGCATAAGTTTAGTGTTGTTATTGGACAGCATAAGTTTAGCGTTGTTATTGGGCAGTATAAGTTTAGTGTTAGTTATTGGGTAGCATAAGTTTAGTGTTGTTATTGGGTAGCATAAGTTTAGTGTTGTTATTGGGCAGCATAAGTTTAGTGTTGTTATTGGACAGCATAAGTTTAGTGTTGTTATTGGGCAGCATAAGTTTAGTGTTGTTATTGGCAGCATAAGTTTAGCATTATTATTGGGCAGCATAAGTTTAATTTTGTTATTGGACAACATAAGTTTAGTGTTGTTATTGGGCAGCATAAGTTTAGCATTGTTATTGGGCAGCATAAGTTTAGTGTTGTTATTGGACAGCATAAGTTTAGTGTTGTTATTGGGCAGCATAAGTTTAGTGCTGTTATTATGCAGCATAAGTTTAGTGTTGTTACTGGACAGCATAAGTTTAGTGTTGTTATTGGAGAGCATAAGTTAAGTGTTGTTATTGGGCAGCATAAGTTTAGTGTTGTTATTGGGTAGGATAAGTTTAGTGTTGTTAATGGACAGCATAAGTTTAGTGTTGTTATTGGGAGCATAAGTTTAGTGTTGTTATTGGGGAGCATAAGTTCAGCATTGTTATTGGTAAGCGTAAGTTCAGCATTGTTACTGGGCAGCATAAGTTTAGCGTTGTTATTGGGCAGCATAAGTTTAGTGTTGTTATTGGGTAGCATAAGTTTAGTGTTGTTATTGGACAGCGTAAGTTTAGTGTTGTTATTGGGGAGCATAAGTTTAGTTTTGATATTGGGCAGCATAAGTTCAGCATTGTTATTGGGCAGCATAAGTTTAGTGTTGTTATTGGGTAGCATAAGTTTAGCGTTGTTATTGGGCAGCATAAGTTTAGCATTGTTATTGGGCAGCATAAGTTTTGTGTTGTTATTGGACAGCATAAGTTCAGCATTGTTATTGGGCAGCGTAAGTTTAGCGTTGTTATTGGGTAGCATAAGCTTAGTGTTGTTATTGGACAGCATAAGTTTAGTGTTGTTATTGGGGAGCATAAGTTCAGCATTGTTATTGGGTGGCATAAGTTTAGTGTTGTTATTGGGTAGCATAAGTTTAGTGTTGTTATTGGGCAGCATAAGTTTAGTGTTGTTATTGGACAGCATAAGTTTAGTGTTGTTATTGGGCAGCATAAGTTTAGTGTTGTTATTGGGCAGCATAAGTTTAGCATTATTATTGGGCACCCTAAGTTTAGTGTTGTTGTTGGACAACATAAGTTTAGTGTTGTTATTGGGCAGCATAAGTTTAGCATTGTTATTGGGCAGCATAAGTTTAGTGTTGTTATTGGACAGCATAAGTTTAGTGTTGTGATTGGGCAGCATAAGTTTAGTGCTGTTATTATGCAGCATAAGTTTAGTGTTGTTATTGGACAGCATAAGTTAAGTGTTGTTATTGGGCTGCATAAGTTTAGTGTTGTTATTGGGTATGATAAGTTTAGTGTTGTTAATGGACAGCATAAGTTTAGTGTTGTTATTGGGCAGCATAAGTTTAGTGTTGTTACTGGACAACATAAGTTTAGTATTGTTATTGGGCAGCATAAGTTTAGTGTTGTTAATGGACAGCATAAGTTTAGTGTTGTTACTGGACAACATAAGTTTAGTGTTGTTATTGGACAGCATAAGTTTAGTGTTGTTATTGGACAGCATAAGTTTAGTGTTGTTATTGGGAAGCATAAGTTTAACATTTTTATTGGGCAGCATAAGTTTAGTGTTGTTATTGGGTAGCATAAGTTTAACGTTGTTATTGGACAGCATAAGTTTAGTGTTGTTATTGGACAGCATAAGTTTAGTGTTGTTATTGGACAGCATAATTTTAGTGTTGTTATTGGACAGCATAAGTTTAGTGTTCTTATTGGACAGCATAAGTTTAGTGTTGTTATTGGGCAGCATAAGTTTAGTGTTGTTATTGGGCAGCAAAAGTTTAGTGTTGTTATTGGACAGTATAAGTTTAGTGTTGTTATTGGGCAGCATAAGTTTAGTGTTGTTATTGGGCAGCATAAGTTTAGTGCTGTTTTTGGGGAGAAAAATTTTTAGTGTTTTAAATTGGGCACATAATTTAGTGTTGTTTTGGAAGCAAAATTTTTGTTTTTTATTGGCCCGTAAATTTAGTGTTTTTATTGGGCGCAAAAATTTTAGTGTTGTATTGGGCAAAAATTTAGTCTGTTAGGGGGCATAAGTTTGTTTTTTTGGGCAGCATAAGTTTATGTTGTTTTTTGGCACATAAGTTTTTGTTGTTATGGACAGCAAAATTTTAGGTTGTTATTGGAAGCATAATTTTAGTTTTGTTATTGGGACAGCAAAATTTTAGTTTTGTTATGGCAGCAAAATTTTATGTTGTTTTGGGCCATAAGTTTAGTTTTTTTTTGGCAGCAAAAGTTTAGTGTGTATTGGACACAAATTTTAGGTTTTATGTGCGCATAAGTTTTAGCTTTGTTATTTGGCACATAAGTTGTAATTTACTTATCTTATTATGTAAGTAGTTACACTGATTTTCATTCACTAAATAATGGATGCATCTTCCGAAAGACTTATTATTACACACAAAACCGAGTATTACACTCAAAACCGAGTATTACACTCAAACCGAGTTTTACAATAAAAACCCTAGTTTTACATAAAAACCGATTATTAACTCAAAACCGAGTTTACAATCAAAACCGAGTATTACACTAAAAAACCGAGATTACACCAAAACCGAGTATACAATCAAAACCGAGTATTACCTCAAACCGAGTATTACACTAAAAAACCGGTTTTTCAATCAAACCGAGTATTACACTAAAAACCGGTTTTTACACTCAAACCGAGTATTACAATCAAAACCGATTTTACATAAAAACCCCGAGTTTTACAATCAAAACCGAGTATTACAATCAAAACCGAGTATTACACTCAAAACCGAGTATTACACTCAAAACCGAGTATTACAATCAAAACCGAGTATTACATCAAAACCGAGTATAACCCAAAAAACCGAAAATACATTAAAAACCGATATTACATTCAAAACCGAAATTACAATCAAAACCAGTATTACAACAAAACCGGTTTTACAACAAAACCGAGTTTACACTAAAAAACCGAGTATTACACTCAAAACCGAGATTCTTCAAAACCGAGTATTACATTCAAAACCAGTTTTCACTCAAACCGGTATTCAAAAAAAACCGGTTTACAATAAAAAACCGAGTATTCTTTAAAACCCGAGTAACACTCAAAACCGAGTATTACATTCAAAACCGAGTATTACAATCAAAACCGAGTATTACATTCAAAACCGAGTATTACAATCAAAGCCGAGTATTGCAATCAAAACCGAGTATTACAATCAAAACCGAGTATTACAATAAAACCGAGTTTTAATTTAAAAACCGAGTTTTACAATCAAAACCGAGTAACAATCAAAACCGATTTTACTTAAAAAACCGGTATACATAAAAACCCAGTATTAAAATAAAAACCCGAGTATTACAACACAACCAGTATTACAATCAAAACCGAGTATTACACTCAAAACCGAGTATTACACTCAAAACCGAGTATTACATTCAAAACCGAGTATTACATTCAAAACCGAGTATTACACTCAAAACCGAGTATTACAATCAAAACCGAGTATTACAATCAAAACCGAGTATTACAATCAAAACCGAGTATTACACTCAAAACCGAGTATTACAATCAAAACCGAGTATTACAATCAAAACCGAGTATTACACTCAAAACCGAGTATTAATAAAAACCGATATACTAAAACCGAGTATTACACTCAAAACCGAGTATTACAAAAAAACCCCGAGTATTACAATCAAACCGAGTATTAAAATCAAAGCCCGGGTATTCAATAAAAACCGAGTATTACATTAAAACCCGATATTACAATCAAAACCCGAGTATTAAAATAAAAACCGAGTTTTACTTTAAAACCGAGTATTACTTAAAAAACCGGGAAATTACACTCAAACCGGTATTACAATCAAAACCGAGTTTTACAATAAAAACCCCGAGTATTACAATAAAAACCCGAGTATTACACTCAAAACCGAGTTTCAATCAAAACCCGAGTATTACAACAAAACCAGTATTAAAATAAAAACCCGAGTATTACATTCAAAACGAGTATTACAATCAAAAACCGAGTAAAACATTTCAAAACCGATATTAATTAAAAACCGAGTAAAACAAAAAAAACCCGAGTATTACAAAAAAAACCGAGTATTACACTCAAAACCGAGTATTACAATCAAAACCGAGTATTACAATAAAAACCGAGTATTACAATCAAAACCGAGTTTTACAATAAAAAACCGATTATTACATTCAAAACCGAGTTTTACAATCAAAAACCGAGTATTACAAAAAAAAAACCCGAGATTACTTTAAAAACCGAGTATTACATTCAAAACCGAGTATTACAATCAAAACCGAGTATTACAATCAAAACCGAGTATTACAATCAAAACCGAGTTTTTCACTAAAAAAACCGATTTTCACTCAAACCCCGAGTATTACATTAAAAACCCGAGTTTACATTCAAAACCGAGTATTACACTCAAAACCGAGTATTACAATCAAAACCGAGTATTACAATCAAAACCGAGTATTACAATCAAAACCGAGTATTACACTCAAAACCGGTATTACAATAAAAACCCGAGTATTAAAATTTCAAACCGAGTATTACAATAAAAACCCGGTTTTTACATTCAAAACCGAGAAATTACTTTCAAAACCGAGTATTACACCAAAACCGAGTTTACACTCAAACCGAGTTTACACTCAAAACCGAGATTACACTAAAAAACCGAGTTTACACTAAAAACCGAGTATTTACACTCAAAACCGAGATTTCCTAAAAAATGGTTTACTTCAAAACCGAGTATTAAAAATCAAAACCGAGTATTCATAAAAAACCCAGTTTTACACTCAAAACCGGTTTTACCTCAAAACCGGTATACATAAAAACCCGAGTATTACACTCAAAACCGAGTTTACCCCAAAAACCGAGTTTACACTCAAACCGGTAAAAACCCAAACCGGAAAACTTTTAAAAACCGGTATTAATTCAAAAACCGAGTATTTAAAAATTTAGAAATAAATGATTACTGAAAAAAATCACTTGGAATTTTTTTCAAAAAGATCAGTTACGGAGAATGTTTTTTTTTGGGCTTCTAATTTTTCAGCTGTGAAATATATAATTGCTATTTTGTTACAAAATTTTGGTTTTTTTTTAACGCAAAAAAATTTAAAAAATTGCTCGTGGATCAAAATTTTTGTATGGAAGTATCAGAAAGTTTTTTTTGTCAGTTTTTGAAAAAAATCAAATTGGTTTTTTTTAAAATAACAAAATTTGATATAATTTTTTAGGTTTGAAAAATTTTTATGCAATGAAAAGCGAGAAAAAAAAAAAGAAAAAAATTGAAATCAAAAACCTTTTCATGAGATGTTTAATTTTTAGGTTCAGTGGTTTTCCGAATAATATATTTTTGTATATTTATATCTGATTGACATATTGTTTCGTACAGTGTTCTTGTCTTCATTTTTGTTTAAAAGTGTTCTTGTCTTCAATATTGTTACGTACTTTCTCGTTTCAAAATTGTTAGACTGTTTTTTGTCTTCATTATTGTTACGTACAGGTTTTTGTCTTTAAAATTGTTACGTACAGTGTTCTTGTCCCTTTAATATGTTACGTACAGGGTTTTCGTCTTCAATATTGTTACTACAGGGCTTGCTCGTATTGTTACGTACAGTGTTTTTTCTTTAAATTTGTTACATCAGGTTCCGTCTTCAAAAATTGTTTCTACAGTTTCTTGTCTTCAATGTTGTTACGTACAGCGTCTTGTTTTAAAAATTTTTATACATGTTCTTGTTTAAAAATTGCTACGTACAGGTTTTGTCTTCAATTTTGTTAGTAAGTGTTCTTGTCTTTAATATTGTACGTACACGTTTCTTTTTTCAAAATTTTTTCGTACAGCGTTCTTTTCTTTAATATTGTTACTTCGTGTTTTTGTCTTTTAATTTGTGTACAGTTTCTTTTTCTTTAATATTTGTAGTACAGTGTTCTTGTCTTTTTAAAATTGTTGAAAACGTTCTTGTCTCAAATTGTTAGTCCGTTCTTGTCTTTTAATATTGTTTTGTACAGCTTCTTGTCTTTTAAAATTGTTACGTACAGTGTTCTTGTCTTCAATGACTTCCTCTAAAAATTTTTTCAACCAAAGACTTTCGTGAGAAAGGTCACCGCTTACTATGTACAAGCTAACTTTTCGATCTTACTGACCTAACTTTCTGACCCCTTTTTTTGGGGTTTCTTGTTTACGACTTCCTAGTTTGATTTATGTACAAAACAATGTGGATTTGCCTGTGTAGTTTCCCGCTTCGCCAAACTACCTTTTTTATAGAATAATGTAAAAAATGAAAAAAAAATGAGGGTGATGATATTTTTTGTTTTGGGAAAACATTTTCGCCCCCCAGGGACGTTATTTCCACAGAAAAACGTGGTTTTCGATGGCCAATATCGTTTTTTTAAATCTTTTTATTGAATATTTAAGAAGTGGTTGTCGATGTTTCGTGAAGAGTTCGTTTACTTTC